>VMKM01002470.1:0-70299 GCA_008360985.2 Macquaria ambigua
GCAGCCACACCTACACGTTTGTCTTCCATGTTGTGTCTTCACATGAAAGTGATGATGATTAGCAGCAGAAACTCCACCCGGGCAAATCACAGGATCCTGCTGGATCTCATGTTTAGATACTCGGGTAGTAAAGCAGCAAACTGAGGTAAACCCTTAAAAAACTGTTGCTTTTCCTCGTCCAAAGTGAGCTAACTTTAGCTTTGTTGAGACGTCAGCGTTGGCTCAGGGTGAAGACACATTAGGGCCAGGCGACATCACCGGAAATCAATATGACGATTCATTGTCTTAATTAATGAAACGATAGCTTAATAAATACACCGGTGTACCACAAGATTCTCCATCCTCTCTGTGGAGCTCTGATTAATGCTTCACACAAAAAAAGGAAGACTATTAGTTCCTGTTTTGTTTGCTAAAACGCTAGGTTGAATGATTCTTTTATTCTGTACTTTTGAAGGGGTTGCAACAACCTGTATGAAGGAATTCAGTCAATTAATTGAAGTGAAGTTAGTTCGGTCAGAGCGCTGCGGCTGTCGTTTAAAGGATGCTACACAATGTCGTCAGTGTGTGTCGCATTAAAAAGGACGGGAGGAGTTTTCACTGCCAGCCATTTTAAAGTGCAGCAGAGTGAAAGAGGGAAGAAGAAGTGTTGAGAAAGAGGCACAACAAGCAGAAGAAATGATGCAGTTTAGTTGAGTCACTCGGTCTGTATTGGAGGCGATGTGTTTTTGATTGGTTCCCCAGGAGCTTTCATTACAAAAACTTGAAAAGTTAAAGTTTTCTCCTCCGCAGAACTCCTCTTGATTTAACAGCCTGTTAGCGACTCTGCGAGTATCAATTCAGAGTTTAGTTTAATCTCCAAATACAGTAAAAGCTGGAGTTTATGTTGTTGACACTGCTGCAGAGGCGTAGTAAATTCAACTTCTGTTGGTGCAATAAAATGAGACCCTCTCATGTTTTATGAGAGGTTTTATGGGATGTCCACAGAAACAGTGCAGCAGATAGCACAGGGAGACATCCCATCACTTTATTCATGCATTTTAAAACACTCCCATTTGTATTCATACAGCAGGGCCAGCAGAACTTGTTTCAGCAGCCTGGAGCTAAAGCAGCACAATCATCTGTGTGTGGATTATTACTTTTTACAGTCTTCATCTAACCACCATCATTTTTTCAGATTCACCTTATCGTTTCCTCTTCTTCAGCTGTTTTACATTTACATTGTTTAACTGGGTTGGACACCACAGAGCTAAAATAATACATGAGAGGAGGAAACTCTGTTCCTCCTTTTATTCTAGTTAGAGCTCATGAGAGGCAGTGAGAGAAGTTTTCATAACTTCAGGACCCTGAAGGCATCACACTTTCTCTAATTACCAGGTCACCTGAAAGCCGCAGGAATATTTGAATCCCAGAAAAGAAAACTTCAGAGCCGATATGAGAGAAAGGGACTGGTTTGGCAGCCACGTTATGTTGAGTATTGTCTGAACTGTGTCGCAGCAGCTGTCAGAGTCTGAACTCGTGCCATCTGGAGCTCCCTCTGAGCCAATCACAGCTCTGCCTGCGCCGGCGTCTCTCAGAGCCCCGGCTGCAGGAGCAACATGTTGTTCGCTTTGAGGAGTTCTGTTCAGAATGAGATATTTGAAAATAAGCATCACCTGCAGAGTGACAGCATGCGGCTGGAAAGTCAAAATCGAAGTCACTCACATTTAGAGCATCAGAGTTGTTAAATGCTGAACGTTAAAATTAGTTTTACCCAAAGTGGTTTCAGGATGTTCTAGAAGAAAACAACTTCCAGTCCACTCGCCTTCTGTGATCTGTACTCTAAGACCTCCACACTGAAGTCCCATTCAGACTGGACTCATGTCTCTGGGGGAGTCGGGGTGATTTTAACATTACCTGCATTGGTCAGTATTTTTTATCCCGTGTTGTATGTGGGTATGTATTTTTCACCCCCCCACCCCAGTAATAATCACAGTCACAATGACCTCCTGTTTCTCTGAAAAATGAAAGCCATCAGGAGAGCAAGACCCCGTAAAAGCTCATCAGATGTGCTGTTGTAATGTCAGCTGCAGGTCGATACTTTTTAGCCTGTATTTGTTAACATTTTGGCTCCATTAAAAATATGCCGAATTAACTGTTAGCAGCTCCTGTCTGCAGCGAACCATGGATGTACAGACAGCTATCACTGGATTACTGTGATACTGAAGAAAAATTAGAAACAGGAGGATTCTCAGGCAACTTATGCAGCCTCTTTGTTCTCTTATTTCTAAGTAGATTTATCAGCGTTTATTCGCAGTGGACATCAGAGATAATGATCCTCAGAAAGTGTAGGTCACACTGAATTGACCCCGTAGCTCAGACAAAACATCCCACAGATTGACCAGATGGTAACTTTATAACATCTACATTTTGTCCAAGAACTCCTGAACTGCACCGTTTAATGCAGCATGTTTTACTATCTGTTCTGCAGTGTTGATCCAGACTTCTGTGCAGAAATATGACAGCTGTGGCAGACAGATAATCGTGACGGACGCTCCATAGTGCCATTATTATTATTATTGTTATTATTATTACAGAGATATTCCAACAATCCTCCATCATGCCTTCCTTGTAACACACAGCTGCTCTGTGCTAAAGACCTTCCCTCTGAAACTAGAGCAGAACTCGAGTACTAAATGTGTCTCTTGGGGTCGAAGCTTAAGTGCAGCATCAATCCAACCATCCGTGCAGTAAAAAGTGGGACTCAAAAGAAGTCTTCCCATCAGTATAGAGAGGAAATGAGAGCCACATGGAGAAGGAGGGAGAAAATGGGGCGTTTTAGAGCACAAAGAGGCTGAAATATGATTCAGAGTTAAAATGCTTTTTCTTAATTGACTTGCAGGCAGCAGGTTTGTGTCGCTGCAGCTCTCTCAGGTCCCTGCGGTCTGAAGCACCAATCACCAGCCAACGCAAACGCAATTAAAGATGTTTTTTAGGACACGAGATGTTACTTTAAAAACGTGAAGAGGAAAGTCGGGAGTGCCTGCGCTACTGGAAGTCCGCCCTGTGGTGGACGCTTTTAATCAAACTCTCTCGCACTGCATCCATATTTAATTATGCTCGCAGCTCCAGGGGGACCTGAATATCTCTGCCAGTGATGGAGCTCAACCCACAAGATACAGAGCGTCTCCCCTTTCTCCTCCTCCATATCTCCTATCCTTCCCCTTTCTCTCCCCTCTGCTGTCTTTACCCTCTTCGTCCTGTCACTGCAGACCCCTGCAGGATCTCACGTAGAGTATTTTTGTGATAATCGCCACCTAAAATGAGTGAATCTGCAGAAGGGCCTCCTCACTTTTATAGTTTCATGTTGCTTTTCTTACTGAAGTCTCTCTAAACATTGTCCTTTGTCCAGATGAGAGAAGATCTGAGTTGATAAAATGTTGATACACTTTCCTTCAGTTATTATCCTGTACTCACAGCAAAGAGCTTAACGAGCAGCAGCGAGTGGTGGTGGCTGCCCCACCTTATAGAGTGCCGCAGGGATGAGGTATTTTTGTAGTCCAACCAGGAAGTTAGCATCGCCCTGGTTCCCTCCACAAAAAGCCAATGGGATGTTTCCATTGGATTTTGGATTATTGCAGAAAACAAAAGTTTATGATACTTACATGTTTTGTTCAGCAAGATAATCTTCACACATGAACACCACTTTTATGGTTTCTGAAGCCTAAATACAATCTCCAGAAGTAAAAAGCTAACGTTAGGCTATAAACCAGCTACACCACGGCCACATGACTTCAGCGTCTCCACCGCTGAGCTTCCAGCGCTGACCTCTTCTACAAAAGCCTTTGGGAAAGTTTGAGTTAGAACAGTTTGCAGTATAAACCCAACGAGGCTGTAAAGGCGGACGAGTGAGTAGATGAGTTTCTGTGTTCGGCGTGATGGCGTTTAATGTCCCCGACAACCTCTGTAGTCTCATTTAGACACTTGTTAGCAACCGCCTTTTTTAAGACACGGAAAAGCTTCAAAACTCACCAGTGGAGTATTTACTGACGGATTTTATGTCGTAGAACAAAACGCTTGTGTTAACCACAGACCTTATTTCAGACATCGAACCAAAAACCCATTCAAGAAACCCACTGACTTCCAGACGAGGGAACAGGAAGAGCTAACATGCTAACATGCTAACTCACTTCAGGGTTTTAGGACTCAATCCTGCAGAACTCTATTGGTGAAGGCTGTTCTGACAACTTTGTTTATATCCTCTTAAAGAGACGCTAGAATTGAACATCGGTCAAAGAGAAGACAGTAAATTACAGCGCTGCAGATGATGATTCCCTCCAGATAGAGTAGAAATGAGACCTGTTTATTACCTGCTAGCTAGCTTGTGTGTTTAGCTAACCAGGAAGCACTTTTATCCCTTAATTGAATCTTTATTGTGACCTTAGTTTTTGAGCTGCCAACGTGCTCCATAAACCACATGATTATCTCCAGTTAGGATTTAGGTTGGAGGCGGTTCAGTTTTGTAAACTTTAAAACAATCTGTCAGAGCGATACACAACGCTGACTCCCCTCAGCTTGTCTTCTCAGGCAAAGTGTATTTGTGGAGCTAAATATTTGACTTTGACGAGCTGGTTCTCTGATAACAAAATTCCTGGACTCTCCCTCTCTCCCCCTTTCTGTCTCCTCCCCTCTCTCCCCCTCTCCCCTCTGCTTCCTCTCCTCCAGACTCGTCCTTCCTGAGCAGAGCTGCTTCCTGTGATTCTCCCAGCAGCCCCTCTCCTCCGCTCGCTGTCCCCCCCTCCGCCACCAGTCCCGGGTTGCTGACCTGCGGCGGCAGAGCCTTCGCCTCCTGCCTTCCTCCTCCTCCTCCTCCTCCCCCGCCCGCCCCCTTCCCCCTCTCTCCTCTCTCGTCTCTGTCCTCGCTCGCCTCCTCCACCTCCCAAACACAGAGGCTCTACATCAGCTCCCAGTCGCCTTTCTACTGACGGTGAGACGCTCACAGCTCTGTTTACTTCAGACGGAGATAGTTTGTATACTGTGTGGATTCCTTTTACAGGAAATTGACCGTGATGAGCTAAAAGACGTTCATCACATGTTCATGTCCTACACAGTGATCCCAAGGGGTTAAAGATAGCTATCAAGCTAACACGTTTATGAACAGCTCTTTGATCACAGCTGTGCCGCAGGTCAAACACACAGCACTGTATTTGCAATGGATTTCTCTCTATATAATTAGTTAGCTAGTTAGTTAGTGTCACCTCACATAGTTTAACACCACTGATCTAGCTAATTGTAAAGATTTAACTGTAATTAATTACCATAACGAGCTAGCATTATTAAACCTGCAATAACTGATTTCTTTGACCACTTGGTTAAAGCGGACACAAGTTTTAAAGACATCTTGGAGTTGTGTTTCTGGCTCTTTAGCTGCTAAATGCTCCACTACGTTCCCCAGCTTGTCTCTAACTGTGTCTCTCTGCTGTTTGCTGCTGGGCAGGTAGTGGACTGTGGCTTTTTACAGCTTTTATTCTGAAAACCACGCTGTGAGAGCTCTGAGAGGGAACCAGAACAGATAAACAAGGAGCTGAAAGTCACTTTAAAGCTCCGTAAAGATTCAGCTGATCATTCACTACCAGAGACACCTTTACACATTACATTGTTATTATAGAAATATTGATTATAGCCACTTTAAGGGACTTTGAGACAGTGAGTGGTTGCCACCGCCGTCTCTGTTGTTGTGCAGTAAGCAGAGAGAGAGAGCGGGTATTTGCCGCTGCCATCTGAGTTGATGATTCACCTTTTTTTTACCTTGCAGTTTCCCCTGCGTCGGCTGTAACCACTCACTGTCCAAAACAAACCTGTACTCTTCAGGGAAGGTGGCTGCATGTAGCTACACCTGCAGGTCATAAGGTGCCTGTTGTTGCTGTTTAGAGAGCAACTCAAAGACAGTACTGGGACACGTCTTACTCTGTCCTCTCCTCTGTGAGTCTTTTCTTGCAGCAGCTCTGGGCTGCAGCAGGTTTCTCTTCATGTTTTTACTCTTTTATGTGTTTTGGGTTTATCATCTGTTCTCGTGTTCACATCAGATGGCATGTAAAGACGTGACCTGTTGTTGCAGGAGGCCTTTTCTTCCACCTGGGACTCGGCCGTGAGGAGACGATCTGAGGACGAGATGGAGAAAAGGCAGGACTGTCTTTATTCCGATTACACTAGCAGATGTTTCCCAGCAGTGTTTTTTAGATGTGCTGCCTCTGGCTGACTCTCAGACGGACAAACAGAGACCCGTTCACGTCTTCCATCTGTTTGTTTCATGTTATCTCAGTAATTGGAGACGGACCATGTTTAGTTTCTGATCAGCCGCTCGGCTTCTTCTCTCTATCGCCTCTGATTTACAAAAACTAAACTCAAAGAGAACAAAGATAGACAGTGTTTAGGTTTTACAAAAAAGGACAAATTGAACTGATAAAAGTCTAAACTCGACCTCCTTTTCCTGCTCTTCTCTGGTTTCACCGTACAGTACCCATAATGCCCCAGCAGGGACACAAACATCACATCCTTACTTATATATGAACGTTAACACAATCCTGACATCAAATCAGCTGATTTTTGGTGTTTTGCGAGTGCCAATCTGATTGTTTTGCATTTGGTTTCAGTTTTTAGGGGAAAGATATATTTTTTTCTCTCCGTCCATATGAGAATAAAGTCGATCAGAATTTCAGTTTTAGACATGAAAAGAAACAGGTGATCCTTCCCTCCGTAATCGTTCAGACTTCTGATCAGGTCGTCTCCTCGGTGACCGTTCGACTGACGATGTTTTTTGGGTAAAATGTTGAGTTATTGAACCCTCGTCAGGCTCAGTCTTAAGTGCTCAGAGCTCCGTTAGAATGAATTACAGGGAAAGAATAGAAAATGTACAAAAACAGCCTTTTCCACTACACGAGAGTCTGATTTCCATTTCCTTTCATCCTCCCATTACACCACTCATCTCTGGAGAGAGCTAAAAACAGAAGAAGAGGAGGGAGGAGGAGGAAGGGTGACTTCGCTTTCTTCTTCTTTCAGAGGAATGTTTGTAGCTGCTGATCCCTTTCATGTTTGTGTTAACCTGAGCTATCTGAGGGACCTGAAAGGCAGATTCAAAGCGTCTTTTTCAGGTGATGAGAGTTAACGGTCATCAGAGGAGGAGGAGGAGGAAGGAGAACCATGTTTTGATGTCTCCTAATTGGCTGATAAGAGTCAACATCATGAGAAAGCCAAGAGTGTTGAGCTTCTGGTCATCAGAGACATAACTTAAGGATGGAAAAGAGGAAGCGCTTCCCAATTTGCCTGACCCACTTCCCGACTGTGTTTCTGTAGATCTTTAAGGCCCCAGTCGTCTGAAGGAGGAAGAAAAATATGAGCATGAAGCAGAAAAAAAGCCTTTGAGGGCAGATTTTAAGATATGTTCCCTTCAGACTGAACTTACAGACCTCTTTCTTGTTCGCATTTTACTCTGATTTAAACCACATTCACTGAGAGAAGAGAGAAGAAGAAAAGAGGTTAGATGGGTTTTTCCATGTTTCCTAATTTGCCCGACTTCACGGTGGTCTCATCGTGCTTTAACGTTACGGCCCTGTGAAGAAGAAGAGAAGGAAATGATTAGGAAATGAGCGCTAAAACAAAGCGCTACAGAGGTTTTATCAACTTTAAATTCTACAATTAAAAATGATCACATGGTGGGCACGTCTTTCCCAGCAGATCTGTATCCCTGTAGAGAAGGTTTTAAAACAACATTTAAAGCTTTTATTTTGTAAAACCAGATTTACAGGAAATGAGACTTTCCCTTTGGAGAGGAGGATGAAAGCAGGAGGTGTTTTATTTCTTTATCGGAGGAAAGAAAAGAGAAGAAAGTAGAAGCAGACTGAGTCGCTGTTGTACGATGTTTTAAAAGTTAAATATTTTATTGAAAACACACAGAGACGAGGAGAGTTTGGAGGTTATATGAGTGTTTTCTGTCTTCAGTGCAGCTCTGAAGGTTTTAAGTATTGATCAGTGTAACTGGTCGCAGATCAAACAGAGTTCTGAAAGGCTGAATCTTTTCTTTGTGTTGATTGATTTGTTCAGACTGAGCAGCTGCTGGATGTTCTGGTTCAGTTTGGTTTTAGATATTAATACAACCAGTGTGTTTGTTCACTGTGAGTGTGTTCTGTGTTTCAGTGCTTTAAGGGTTAAAGGGTCGGAAGTTTTGATTCATAGAAACTCTGTACAGAAAGTTGTTAAAGCAGCTGCTCAGAAGGAGAAGGTATGGAGTCGTTTGGGGAAAAAATGTCTGAAAAAGAGAATCAGATTATTTTGGTTGTTAGATTTGTCTTTTTATTCAGTGAACCAACTCAAATCCAAACCACACTGCAGTTTCATTTCATTTTAATCTGTTTTATTTTAGATTGTAATCTGTTTACTGAACAAATTAATCCTAAAATACAATAATAATAACATTTAAATATTTATTTAATCCAGAGAATAAAACCTTATCAGGAGAACAGCACTAAAAGAAAGCTGATTGTTAATAAATGTGACCCTATTTATTTTAAGATTAAATTTTATTTAGAACATTTAAAATGCGTCCCAGACACTTTAGATGAAGACGAATGAAGAGTTTGATTACTGAACGAGAACTCAGTCCTGTGATTAAATTGTAACATGGAGATGAAAAGGGAAAAAAAGTGATGTCATCTCATTCACATATCTGTTTTTTGTGATTTAGATTTTTTGGGAATAAAACTGATTGACAGATCTGCAGTATATTGTGTGTGTGTGTGTGGGGTGGGGGGTGTACTGTGTGAGTATGGGGTAGTGGGGCGTTGTGTCCTTGTTCTTGGCAGGAAGTTGAGTTTAGACTGAAAACCCTTCAGAGGAGGTGGTCTTGGTCCGGTTCCAAAACGCTACTAAATGGACCCTGTGGTGAGATAGTTTTTTAGTCCCTCTCTGCAGGTTTTTGGACACATACGTATCTATTTTCTATAGCAAATTGAAATTCACTAATTTTCTGGTTGTCATCAGCTCCAAGAGATTATCTGTTTAAAACCAACAACAATATTATTTCTTGAAACATTGGAAATCACATTTGAGCAGATTTGGAGCGGTTTGGCCACAAAACGACACCTAGATATACCGCTTACTATTTGCCCTGTAAAACTGTAGTACTTTTACATATCAGCCTGAAATTTGGTGCACTTATGGAGACATAATGTGGGCACCAGGAAATGTAAAATTTAAAGACTTATAATTCATATCTTGGTAGGTTCATTGTAAAACAAAAACATTTCAAGTGTGATTTAATAAATAAAAGGTGTATTTAATGTCCTATATTTCCATGGAGGTACATGAAGTAATTTATACTTATAGGTGTAATGATACAAGTGTCTTCTTCAATTTAAGCCAGTAACTGTGATTCTGTGACGTTTACATGAGAAGTGATTAAACAGAGTTACGTTAAATCAAACGCCCAAAACTGTTTCTGCAGACAGCAGCTAATTAGTTTGAGCTGCTTTTATTGTTAGAAAGTGTGTTGTAATGATTAGTGCTTAAAGGTCAGGAGTGTGTGTGTGTGTGTGTGTGTGTGTGTGAAAGAGAGTGGCATGTCAGATAAAGAGCTTACATCCATCATGAGATTACATCCGGAGCTGCTGCTCGACGCAGAAACGCAGGACTTTTCTGTGTGTTTGTGTGTGTTTAGAGAGAAAGTAATTGAGTGTGTGATGGTGTGACGAGGTGTGTGTGTGTGTGTTTATAATAACTAAGTGGTTCTGTCGTGTGTGTGTGCGTGTGCAGACTAATCTCTTCCTGTCTCTGATAGAAGTGGCTGTTCTCCCTCACTTCATCTCTCTGAAGGGAAGAAGACACCTCGACAGCAGTCTGTGGACACCCACTGATTCCACCTTCATTCAGCAGCGTGAAACAGCCTCCGCTCCTCTGCTGACCACGGTTACATGCACATATGCAACATATTCTGTTTTTTGTCAAGAAAAAGACAGTATTCCTACTAAGCTGTTTATATGACTAATATTCCCGTTTACGTGCAGCCTTGTTGGACCGTGTGAACTAAGCCTTGCTCTTTCATTCATTCTTGAAAAGGTCGCAGATCCAAAAACCTGTTGATCTCCAAGTCTTTCATCATGTTTAACAGCAGCTGTGTTTCTCCTTGTCTTTTCTTCTGTGCATGCATCTCTACCCCAGCCCTGCAGACTGCTGGCTGGTTGGTTTGTTTCCAGCACAGAGCTGACCGGAAACAGGAAGAGGCCGTGAATGAACTGTATACATGTCCAAAGAACGCTGCTAAAACCTGAAGAATATCATCACATCACGTCTTAATCTGAACATGCTACATTCAGAATATCCAAACAGAATATGCTGTTTACATGAGCCGTATTGTCATATTTGGAATAATATTGGAAAATTTGTGTGCATGAAAACGTAGTCGGTAATGTTGTTGGTGGATCAGGTCTGGCTCACAGTCGGTGCTCCAGTTCCTCCCACGGGTGTTGGATGGGGTTGAGGTCAGGACTCCGCACCAAACTGGGAAAAGCATTCGTTTGTGCTCGGGGGGGATTGTGATGTAGAAGCAGGAAAGAGACAAACACAAACTGCTGACACAAACAAACACTAGACCAAAGCAGAATAAATGACAGATAATTGGACTGAATTTTATTATTAAGTATCTCGTCATGTTCTTTGAGGTTATTTCCTCCTAACCAATCAGGAGCTGACGGATCATTCTCAGTCGTAACAGTTTCCAGGAGCTGTTAACGTTTTTTCACTTGTTACATTTTAGATAAAACAAAACTTCCTCCCTGCAAATTTGCACGTTCCCAACTATTTTGTCATAAATCATATTATATTATATATTATCATCATCAAATATGGTTAGATACAGCAGCATGTGGAAAGACCTTTCTTCTGTCTCACAGGTAAGTCAAGGACAGTAGACCGTCCACATGACGAGGTTTTCAACTGGCTTTATTAGCTTTTTTTTTTTTTACATATATTTTCTGCTTTTAGTTCACGTATTTGTTTGTGTAAATTTTTAAGTGTGCATGAAAGCAGGTGGATGGAAACTTACTTTTTGGGTTTTTTTCTCTTCCCCTTCATCCCTCTCTTCCTCAGTTTTTAGCTCCAGTCTTTCTTCTTCTTCTCTGACTCAGGTTTATAATCCCTGTTCACCTCCTCGCCTCTCTCCTCTTCTTCTCCTGTCAGCATTCAGAGCTCAACACCTTTGTTGTAATCAGGTCAGTTGTCGCAGCAGAGTGTGTGTGTGTGTGTGTTGCTGTTTTTGCTGTGTGATGGTTAAAAGACATCAAAGTGCTCTTTTCTTTTTACTCGCTGATGGAAGAAAACTCTTTAACTGGGTGAAAACTGCTGAAACCATCTGTGTGTGTGTGTGCGCGCGCGTACATCTATCTTTGTGAGGACCAATTTGAGTTTTAGACCTTGGGAGTGAGGACGTTTTAGCCTTCAAAAGGCTGTTTGAGGTTTAAGACTTGGTTTTGAGGTTAATGTTGGAATTAAGTTTAGAGGTTAGGAATTTAGTTATGATGGTTAGGGTTAGGGTATGGGGGGGTAGGGTTATGTCAAAGAGGGTCCTCACCAATATAGAAGTACAAATGTGTGTTTGTGGTTAAAATGGCTCTGCTGCCCTTTTATGTAGGAAATAAAACTCTTAATATAGACTGAAATTTGGGTTCCAAATTTCAATCTATGGACTTTTCCAAATCCTCCTTGATGCAATAGTCACTGAAAACCCACAGAACACAAGTTTACAAGAAACTTAACAGGAAGACTCTCTGACTTAAACCCTCATAGGGATCAGTTTGTGGATTTAGTAATATTTTTGTCTCTCTTGTTGACGCTCATCTTTTTTCTTTTTTCTTATTTTGTGGCCACCAGATTCCTCACAGCAGAGCGGTTCTGTGTGGCTCTGCCAGAGAAGGCGACAGATAACTAGAACCTTAAGAATAAAGGTCCTGATGAAGACTGCTCGAGACACCAGCGAAGAGGATACCAACATGAGGAGGAACCTGTCTTAGAGCCAGAATTAAGCGTCACATCGCTGTCTACTGAGGACTCAGACACGTAAAAGGTGTAAAAGGATCTTTGCCATCTTCTGCGTTATGAAGATGAAGAACACCTGGAGGAGGAGCAAGATCAGACCTGAGGACCTGGAGGATGTTGCTGCTGAACGCACTGCTCGGCGACAGCTGTGTAGGGATGAGGTTCGTACGCTGGAGATGGAGGACAACCAGAAGAGAGCCGCCACCACAGATACCTGGCCCACCTGCAACAGAGCTCGTGGGTCCAGGACTGTTCAGCCATCAGAGATCTCACCTTTAAAGGAGTGGACATCATCAGTCCTTTTCTCCTCCTCCTTCTTTTCCTTTCTCTCCTCCTTGTTTTCCTGGACATCATCGGATTTCGATGGACAGCTGAAGAAGAAGAGTGCAGAATTTTATCTCGGTGAATTTTGTTCGTGTTCATTAACGCTGGATGTTTATCTTTACCGTGCATTACATTCTGATAAATATTTCATCTTCAGAGATAGAAGCTGATGAGAGCAGCTGACTGTGTCCAGTTCATGCGTTTATATACAGTCGTGGAAAAAATTATTAGACCACCCTTGTTTTCTTCAATTTCTTGTTCATTTCAATGTCTGGTACAACTAAAGGTATATTACCTGAAGAATACAATGAACACGACAAAAAATGCAGCTGATTACATAATACTTTGTCCTATTTGACATGCTTAAGCTTAATTGTATTCCCAGGGTATATAAGAGGCCATTTCATGTCATAAGCAGCACTGCACATGCAAAGGCCTAGAGTGGTTTCCTGCTTACATTCAAGCCGTAGCACAACTCAGAAGTTGTCAGCTCTCACATAATGCCTAAAACAAAAGAATTATGTGAAGCCACAAAGGCAGCCATCTTGGCACTGCTGGAAATTGGCATGAGTGAGAGACAGGTAGCCAAAAAACTGAAGATCTCCAAGACAGCCGTTCATTACACCAAGAAAAAGCAAGCCGAACATGGTACTACCAAATTGCTAGCTGGTCGAGGCAGGAAACGTCTTTCTACCCCACGAGATGACCGTGCACTCATCCGTTCCTGTGTCAGGACTCGTCGTCAGACCTCCAGGGACCTTAAAAATTAGTGGGCGCTGTCGAGAAATGTGACTTGTTCGGCAAGGACAGTTCGAAACCGACTTCTTGAAGCTGGTCTGAAGTCACACAGGGCACGGAAGAAGCCCTTCATCAACGAAAGGCAGAGGAAGGCCCGGTTACTCTTCGCTAGGGATCACAAGGATTGGACTGTTGATGATTGGGCTAAGGTTCTCTTCAGTGATGAATCCAATTTTGAGTTGATGCCCACTCCAGCAAACTTACTGGTTAGGAGGAAGCCTGGAGAAGCCTACAAACCAGACTGTCTTGCCCCTACAGTAAAACATGGGGGTGGATCAGTGATGATCTGGGGTTGTTTCAGTATGGGTGGAACAGGGCAAATGCAATTGTGTGAAGGGCGAATAAACCAGGTCACGTACAGGGCTACTCTTGAAAACAGTCTTCTTCCATCAGCTGGAAAACTCTTTCCTGCCTCGAATGACTGGATTTTCCAACAAGATAATGCCCTTTGCCACACGGCAAGGTCAGTTAAAGCCTGGATGGAGAACCGGAACATTCGAACCATGCCTTGGCCTGCTCAATCACCAGATCTAAATCCAATTGAAAACCTGTGGAAAATCATCAAACTCAAAATGAAGACCCACAAGCCCAAAAACAAAGCACATTTGTTTGAATTGTTGCAACAGGAATGGGCTGCTGTGACAGCAGAACAATGTCAGAAGCTGGTGGAGAGCATGCCAAGACGCATGGCTGCAGTCATCAAAAACAATGGTTATGCAATCAAGTACTAACTCCTGTGTGTATCATGTGACTAAAACAGACAGAAAAGAAAACATGGAATGCCTAAAAGCACTGTTTTTGGCAGTACAATGCCATAGCTATTGATGTAAGAACTTAAGTGATTTTGGTTATTATCAAGAAAACCATGGAAAATGGCTAGATATCAGCTCTTAAATGAAACTCTATTTTTGTTATTATATTTGTCCAAACAAATGTACCTTTAGTTGTACCAGGCATTAAAATGAACAAGAAATTGAAGAAAACAAGGGTGGTCTAATATTTTTTTCCACGACTGTATTTAGAGCGGGCTCTGTGTCGGCCGTTTATTATCATTTTCACTTGAAGCAGCAGTTTCCTGAAATGAATGCGATGATTCTTTCTGCTTCACTGAACACAATTAGACCTTCTCTTCTTCTTCTTTTCTTTTTATTTGTTGGTTCATGCTGTCAGTCTCATTAGCTGCGTTCAGTAAGAAACCTGCTGACTCGGCTGCTGAAAACTCACTTCCTGCTGCAGCAAAAACTTTCACTGTGATCTGCTGAGGTCAAAGGTCAGAACACTGATTTTAATGTGGACAGTCTTCTTCTTTTCCTTCCTCCTCCCCCTCTCTTTGCTTTTCTTCCTCTGCTCCTACTCTTTTCCTTCTCCTTCTCCTCCTCCTCTTCATCCCTTTTCTTCTGCTCTTCTCCTTTTCCTTGTTCTTCTCCTCCATCTCTTCCTCCTTCTTCATTCTTCTCTTTCCCCGTTTTCTTGTTGAGGGCAAAGAAACGAGAGAAGAAAGAAAGAAAAAAGGAGAAGAGGAGGAGGAGGTCTTGAAGCTAAATAGAGAGGAAGAACTGGAGGGAGGAAAGGTTGACGTGAGAAGAAGACGAGGCATGAGGAGAGAAAACAAGAAGAAGAGGAGGAGGAGGAAAGATGGAGAGGAAGAACTCAAAATTAGAGGGAGGAGAAAGAAAACAGATGAAGAGGAGGAGAGAATTTGAGCCGAAGGGAGGAGATGGATGAAGATGAGGGGGAGGTGCAGAAGTTAAACAGATGGGATTATGAAAACAGAAACGCAGCAGGAGGGAGGAAGATGAAGACGAGGGAAAGTGTAATATTTATGTTGTGGTGTGTTTAACGAGCTAATTCACTCTGTCAGCACCAAAACTGCACCTTCTTCTTCTTCTGCTGTTCATCATCTCCACACTTTGTTGCTCCGTCAGCACAAAAAAACAAAAACACTTCCCTAAAAACAATCCTCCCCAAATCTCCTCTTCATCCTCTACTCTTCCTCTTGTCTTTCTGCCTTGTTTGCTCGTCTTCGGCTGTTTGTTGCTCCTCGCAGCAGTCAGGCGTCTCCCCGGAGGACGCCTCGCCTCGCCTCGGACTCAGAGACGGAGGCTCAGACGTGCCTCGTGTTCAGTTTGATCTTTTATTGTCCAGTTGTCGACAGAAACGGGTTAAAAGGACGAGAGAGGAAGAGGAAAATGTTAAAATCAAACAACTCATTAAGAGTGTTGTAGCCCCTTTATACTGTGACAAATTATAATTTTTTATTATTTATTATTATTATTGCAGCAGGGTGACAGTTTGTCAGGATAGATGTGAAAAAAGAAAATCAGCCACATAATCAGATTCTGACCTTTTTAAATGTTATTTTAAACCCCGTTAGGAATTAAAAAATGCCAAGACTTCAAAAACAGGTTTCGTCATAAAAGAATGCAACAATAAATAAAATTTAAAAATCACATAAGATAAACACAACCACATTAAAAGAGTACTCCTATAACATTAACGGACTCACAACAGTTTAAACAAAAAGATTAAAATCGATGCAGCAGAGAAGGAGATATCGTCTTTTTCATTCCACATGTTCTTTCTCGTCAAAACCTGGCTCCTACATTAACCACAATGCAACTTGACCCCTGAAAAACACTATTCCACCTTATTGGGAATTTAAGTTTAACATAAGGGGGTTATTTTAAACTTATGAGACCAAACAAATTGTCCAGATTTGTTTTCCTCCTCCATCTTTAAAGAAGTTTGTGTTTTTTCATTTCTCCTGTATCTTCCTCATTTTTCAGTTCCTCATCTTAATTTTAATTTCTTCCTTGGCTTCCTCTGAAGGCGGCCTTTATAAATGTGCCTGAGCTTTAAATAAAAAAGTAGGTTTCACATAAGGTCTGCAGCCCTTTTTTAGCAGGGGAGCTCCGTCTTTCACCAATTTGTGAACGAGTCGTTACTTTACAAATCAGACGTGGCGGGTTTGCACAGGATTAAAATCAGACGTTTTCCTCCAATTATTTCAAACCATGGACGTCCCCTGGGAGAAGTCCGTCCTGAGGGAGAGGGGCTTTGGGCTTCGCTCTGATGTACGGATCGAACCCAAGGCTTTGAAGTGAAGCCCACCAGGCTACTTTTCGTCTGAGCGTTTCGCTATCTGAGCTATTACAGAAACTCTGAAAAGTAGGCTTAGATGCTGCCAGAATGTCCCTCTAAGACACATAGATGAACACGTGTCGTCCTAATGTTTGGTGTGTCTGAAATGTATATCCTGGTAGGCTTGAAAGCAGCATCGACTGCTTCGTGTGTGTGTGTGTGTGTGTGTGTGTGTGTTTGAGCCCCCGGGAGCCTCGTGATAGTGTTTTTGTGCTCCATTCGTCTTCACTGTGGGGTTATAATAAGCAGCGCAGCTTCACTCTGAAATGAGAGAAATTAGTTTTTGTCATCATTGTGTTTTGGAAAATCGTATGAAACAAATGTGCTCATTATGAGGTCCTTTTCTTCCATTTCACAGTTCAGATTAGACTGTCGGCAGAGGAAAACACAAAGTAATGTACTCCTAATGCTCATAATTCATCTCTGGGAAAAGTTGTGCAGTATTAAAAACAAAACTGGAGGTGAAACTGTGACACCAAAACTTAACTGACCTCATAAAGTCTGGGGGCAGAGTCAGACGTACTTAGAATAGTAGCATAAAATGCTAACATAGGCATTCTAATATGCACAATGTTACATGCTATGTGATAAGAGTGTTAGCATGTTTATGTTAGAGTTAGTCTCAAACATCGCTGAGTATATTATTCTAAACATTGCATGCTGTATGTTAGCATTCTAATGAATTTTCAGATCCACAGCTGAACCTAATTTTAGCTGAGATAGATGCTAACACATGATGCTAACAAACATTTCTAAAATGGTAAACATTACAAGCTATGTTAGCATGCTAAAGTTAGGCTCAGCTGTACTTGTAGTTTGATGCTAGGTGCAGGTGAGATTAATGGCAACATAGCATGCTAACACAACATAAATATGCTAACCTTTATATGATGTAGCATTTAACTGCACATTGCAATTGTATAATGATGTATGTGACAAAAAAGATTGATTGATTGCTATGTTAGCATGCTAATTTTCAGAAAACTCAAAGCACAGATAAGCCTGAGTGCAGCTACGATTAATACAAACACAAGATAACAAGTGTGCTAATATGCTAAGCGTGACATGGTATATTTTAGGTCACTCAGCTGTGCTTTTTAGCTGACATGCTAATGTGAGTGAACGTAAACATTCTAATATGCTACATGCTATATTTTAGCTTAATATTAAGCTCAGTTGAGCTTGAGTGCATCTGAGATTAATCTGAACATGCTAACGTGATAACATAACAAATGTTACATGCTAAACATTAGCATGCTGATGATCGTTCCCACACTGTCGAAGCTCCTCTCATTCACAATTTACTCGCATCTCAAAATCTGACCAATCAAATCTCTTCCTGTGTTCTAGATGCCGATTGGTCAGTTATTAATTTCCTCTCTGACTGTGACTTTTGTTCGAAGTCGCAGCAGGATGTTCAGAGCTCATTGTCCTTTTCATAGAAGGTCTGAAACATTCCTGCAGTGGCTGGTGTGTGAAGAATAAATCAAAAATACAAATGACTCCACAAACAACCAAACTGTGGAACAATATTTCATGTTTTGGAGGCAGATTGTTCAGGTAGATGGATGAGAGAAGTGTGACCTCTGCTGAGAGGGATGGAGGTCGACCGAGGCCTTCCGTCTGAGTCACTGATGTGTGCAGATACCGAGGCAGGAAAGATTTATAATAGCCGAAAAACTGTTTCAGTTCTGCTCCTGAGAGGGAAAAACAAACTGTACGGCTGAAGATGAAGACTGCCTTCAGGGTGTGAAAATGACTGCTTACTCGACGATTCTCTGAAATGTAACAAAGCAGGGAGGAGGAGCTGTGCGAAATGGAGGACGGAGGAGATGGAAAATGAAAGAATTATAAACTGGGATAATGATCGCCACCTCTGTGACTTCTGGGAAAGTTTGTGGAGAGACGATCGAAGAGTCGTAAACGGGGGATAATTTGACACTTCGCTCGGTGAGGCTGAGAAAAGAGCAGACGGGTGTCGAGAAAGAAAATGTAATCGTTCGCTTGAGTGTAGAAAGATGTGCGAGCAGATTTATCAGCCGCCAGAGTGTCTGCTGTGTCCCTCCATAATGATGAATCCAGATTAGACTGGCATGCTGATGATATCATTGGCCTTTTATTAAAACTCATACATCAGCCGTCAGTGTCACTTCCCCCCCTCTGAGTAGATCGATACCAGGCTGCTGGATATTTGAGTTTTATTCCTTATGAGAGTTTTACTTTCCTTTTAAAAAACATCGGATATTTGTTATTAGTTTGGTGTAAAGAGTTTAATGTAAAAGATTCTGTAACAGGCCCGAAGTTATAGAGGGAGAACAGAGGAGTCTTTAATTAGACTGCAGGGAGAAGCTCTTTAATTAGCCAAACCGAGACCGAGACAGAGCAGTTAAACACAGTCATAACCTATACCTGCATTTAAAGTTGTTCTGTACAAGAACTGTCAACAGGATCAATGTGTGCAGCTAAAATCACAAATGAAGGAGCTGGTGTGTTTTGTTTTGTTTGATGGGATGTGAAGAGAAGATGTAAAAATCAGACCTGTAACATCAAATTTGCGCTAAATTTGGATGAAAACTTGAGCAGAATATCCAGAAACTCATCAAAAGATAACCTGACCTGCTGCTCGTTTCCATCCGCTGCTGCTGTGTGAACATGAGTTCACTGGTTGATGGAGGTAAACAGCAGGTGGAGCTAATTCTCCAGTCGCTGCCATTAAACCACCACAGAAGAAGAAGAGGACACGAGATGATGTCGTCGAAGCTCCAACGATGGAAAACCATGTGGAGAACACGATGGA
Organism: Macquaria ambigua; assembly: GCA_008360985.2. Classification (NCBI taxonomy): domain Eukaryota; kingdom Metazoa; phylum Chordata; class Actinopteri; order Centrarchiformes; family Percichthyidae; genus Macquaria; species Macquaria ambigua. Next base: position 19,121 of record VMKM01002470.1, read on the forward strand.
GATACGAGCTTTCTGTTAGTTTCATGTGTTCATGTGAGGAAGGTTACAGCCTCCTCATCGCTCCACACACAGCTGATGGTTTCAGCCCTTCAATACACCTGTGGCGCTTTGTTACATTTTGTTTTTGTCCACACACCAACTCTTCCACTGCAGCCAAATGTCAAAATGTTTTTGGGATATTTTGACTTTTTCTGAATTTCTGAATTTTTATGCACAAATTAAAAAATGCATAAAAGCAGATGGATGAAAACGCACTCTGTGACTTCCTGTGCGTCTGATGTCTAAATTTAAATGACATTTATCTCACTGTTTAGACCAGGCAAATTATTTCCAATCAGCTTAACAAGTTTATTGACTTCTGCTGTTGTGTGCGTAGTTACTTTTCAGAGATACACACATGCTAGCAGCTCTGTCAGGCTGTATCTACTGGCAGTGGTGTTTTGAGCTAAATGCTAACATGCTAATGTTTAGCAGGTTTGTTTACAATGTTCACCAGCTTAGTGTGTTAGCATGCTAACATTAGCTATTTAGTAGTAAACAGAGTGCAGCTGAGGCTGATGGGAAAGTCATTAGTTCTGCAGGTATTTGGTCATGAACTAAATTAACATGCTGACCTGATGATGGCGCTAGAGGAAAAGTCAGGATCACCAAAGTTATTATAGTTCATCCTGAACGTCTGAACCACATTTCATCACAATCCATCCCATAGATGTCTCAGTCTGGACATCTCTTATTGAACAGACACTCAGAGCTGCTGTTTGTCCTCAGAAAACTCTCCGCGTGCACCAATCAGCAGCCTCGTCACGTGATTGACAGGCGGCAGTGTGATCCTTCTTTTATTTGACAGTAATCATCAGCAGAGCGGGGAGTCCTCAGCGGGGCGACGGGGTGAATATGGCCGCCGGTCGGGAGTCTGGCAGAAATCTTAAATGAAATGGGACCCTCGGGCGTGTTGCCACGGAAACCTGAAACTGCTGCGACACCCTGCCATGATGGCAAGGCAGTTATCTGCCGCTGAGCCAGACTGGAGATACCCACAGGTGCTTCTCTTAATTTTTATTCTTCACTTTCTGGAAGTTCTCTGCAGTGGTTTCTCTTCCTTTTAGATATTTTTACATTTATGTCTGTTTGTAAATCTGTGGTGAGCACATACAGCTGTTCTTAATTTCAGTGTTGCTTTTACAGCCCTCAGGGGTTTTCATCCCACCTGTGCATTTTCTCATGTTATTGTATATTTATTTTGTTATGTTTTATTTTATTATTATATGCACAAATAAAAAATATGGTTACTTTTCTGAAAAGAAAAACACCACCAGTTGGTTTCATTTTGTTGCATCAGTCGCTTTGATTTCAGACTTTAAAAAAAGTAAATATGTCACCAAAAGTCTGACCTGCAGATTGTAGAAGTGAGACTTGGCTGTGGCTATTCTGAAGTCCTTGAATGAATTAATTAATTCAGCAACTGAATTTGTAAAGAATACACTGACAACAGGTTGGACTTTAAAGATCAGCTGTCACACAGAATAATTAGACCTGGAGTTCAGATGATTCGCCTGTAAACTCATTCAAAAGTGTTATTAGGAGGCTTTTGAAAGTGTTATATTTTGTATCTAAGACTATTAATATTATATTATTGTATTAATGTTTACTGAGGTCTTCAAACTGTGGTGGGGGGGGGGGGTAATGAAACTAACATAAATGCAGGTAAAGCCAACAAATAAATAACAATAATATATAACAGTTTTAAATATACAGTGTATAGCAGTAGTATAGTATAGTGTATTGATATCTGTATATTAAGTTTATAAATTACGTTTTAATGAGGATTAACGGGCGATTTCATGTTCAAAAATGTGCGCCCGCGGAATTCTGGGTCATGGCAATTACGGACATGCGCACTAACGAGCAGCAACTTCCACACAGCGTTAGCTAGCTAGCGAAGTTTCAAGACAGCAAGACAGCCAGAGACAGAAATGGAGAACAGACACTGAAGCCGGTTTCAGAAGCGGGAACTGAAAGAAGCAGCCAAAAACAGGCAGTTTCTTTAAAAAGAAAGAAGAGATAGCAAGCTAGTTCCGGTTGTTCCACTGAGCAGCAACCCGTAATGCTAATGCTAGCTACAGCGCGCCACCAACACCACCTGATGGGACTGATGTAAGTAGAACTTATTTATTATTTATTTGACTAATACGTGTGCAGGTGCGCCGTCACCTGTAATGTCTATAAAGGTGCGCCGTCACCTGTAATGTTTATCTGTCAAGGTGCGCCGTCACCTGTAATGTTTTCATATGTGTCAAGGTGCACCATCACTAATGTTTTTTTCTTTCTTAGTTTTAACAATGCTTTCAGGATTTTGTCACAGCATTTACAGTCAAAAACTATACGAAACGTATAATTTCTATATATTAAAGCAAACAGTTTGAACATGTAAGCACCACTTGAGTGTGTGATCTTTACATACATGATTACACTTCATGTATACATGTATCATAGAAGTTTGGATAGTTTTTCTTTTTACTTTGTTTGTCTCTGGAAGAAACTGAGAAAATGTTTTATATCAGTGATTCAAACTCTGTTCAACAAAGCAAAGTCAGACTAAGCTTCTACTTTTTCCAGACACAATAGCAGCCGCACTCTTCTCTTTGTTCTGCGTCCCCAAAACAAACTGCACCAGTAATCATTTAATCCAACTCTGATTAGATTCAATTTAATTAATTTATTTCTTTCAGTTCAGTTTATTAGATTTATTCCATAAAGTGGCTCTATAAGACGTCAGTCAACAACAATAAAAACAACATGTGAATCTTAAGTGACATTAATTCTGAAGTCTCATTACTTTTTACAGCGTGTCCTTCCCGGCTCTATACGAAGATGCACTCAAACAACACACTGACACACACAAAGAGAAGCTTTTACAATAATTATATGTCACCGAACACAAACCGACTGCACAGGACAAAGATCAGAGAACAACACCACGCTGCTGCTGTACTGAGCAGGACTCCTTCACAGGTGCACAGGTTTTATAATGTTAGACAGAAGAGACCTGAACTCAGCTTTCAGAGTGATGAGCATCACTGACCAAACTGTCCCAGGAACCAAAACTCAGGAAGACACATCTGAAATATCACGAGGATCCGGCAAATTAGACCAGTGATGTGTTAAAAATCTGTGGCTTTGTTTGAGATGCAGCTTTTTAAATCCTCCACAACGCCAAAACTCTCTCAAAACTGTACTCAACACCAAAATATACTAGATGCTAAAAACTCCACAAGACCTAAAATCTGCTCAACACCAAAACTAAACAGGAGGAGGTAACAGTAATGGGTTCACTCTCAGTGTCTCAGAGTACCGGACAGAACCAGTTTTCATATATCAGGATCATAGCAGGTCCTTCAAGATCCTACTTAATCAGAAATACCGGATAATAACCCTCATCTCCCCACAGACTGGATATAAAGATGGACGCCATGGCAGCTCCCCAAAAGTGCAGCCAAAACATCTGGATCTCCCCCTGGTGGCTGGCTGCAGTATAGCTCATAAGCCCCGCCCCAAATCAAAGAAAACTTTCCCACAGATGGTTTCTGTCATCACGCTGATGTTTGTTCAAGTGTTCGTTTTTCTGATCAGTTTGGTTTTAATTAGTTGTTGGATGCTATAAAAAGGGGGTGAGATGTTGTGATTGACAACACGCGAGTGTGCTGTGATTGGTTCAGGCGGATGTATGGGTGGGACCTCGATACCGACACCACCAGCGCAAGATGGCAGCGCCCATATCCGGGGTATTCTGGCTTCATTTTTGCACAGTGGGAGGAAGTGGAGATGCGTCGGCCATCTTTATATACAGTCTGTGGTCTCCGCGGGCTAAAGCCGCAGTCCCGAGGCTCATGAAGCTCTTTCAGAAGTCCATTTATTTTATCCTGAACTTTAACCTGCAGCGCAGTCAGGACTGGTTCTCTGTGACTCTCTCCAGCAGCAGGAAGCAGCGGCCGCGCTGCGTAGAAACATTTCAGTATAAAGTTCATGTGCATTAAGAGACGCTTTGACTTGTAACATCGTGGGATCAGATCCGCAGTGACGTGCCCTCGATGCTGCCGCTCTCTGCTCTCAGTGCAGAGACGCCACGAGAGAAACCTTCTTAAGAGACTTTGGACCTAATCGAGTGAGCTGACCTGTGCTCTCTGTCTGCTCCTGTGTGGCTGTTTATCAGCAGCAGTCTGGACTCTTATGCATCAGGATCACGCAGACATGGTTCAGATACTCAAGGCCGGTCCTGTCTCTAACGTCCACAGTGCTAATAGGCTTTTATTGTTATGTATTTATTTATTCATGTGCGGGGGCGTTGTGGCTGTAGGGATGGCGATGTTTAGCTGTCGGTCCACTGCTTTGGTCTAGACGGATGGATTGCTACGATATTTTGACACAGTGGCCACACTCGGTGTTACAGGATCATGTGACACACACACACACACAGACACACACACACACACACACACACACACACACACACACACGTACAGCGCAGGATTGCAGAATGAAATACAGCTGCAGTCTCCTCCACATCACACACAGAACATGTATAAACAGAAGAGGAAAGAGGAAAACTAAATTATATTTATAAGATGTACAGTTACATGTGTGTATATATATACACAAAACACTTGTATGGTGTGTGCAATATCAGTGTATTATGCAAGTATAGTGCAAAAAGACTTAATGTAGTAGTGAGAATAACATTAGCATGCTAACATGGGGGAGGGGGGGAGTCGACTGTGCTCAGATCAGATTCATCATGTTCAGGCTGATTTATTGATCTGATATTGGCAGATGGATCCATGTTGATTGGATTCCACAGAAGCTTTAATAGTTTGATTAACCTGCGACAGGTTGTATTCTAGTGTTGTTTTGTAGTTTTTGGAGCAGCAGGAGTCCGACGACAAAGAGAGCTAATGATCCATAAATGAATAAAAAACATAATTAAAAACTGTCAGCGCGACACCACAATATTTAATTAACTGTAAGGAGTAAAACATTTAATTAAAGATAACGAGAGAGAGAGAGAGAGAGACAGAGAGAGAGCTCAGGGCAAGGTGAGTGCAGACAGAAGAGGAGGGTGAGAGTCATGTTCCCTGTGGGGTGAAGAAGAGGGGAGGGACACAGAAACAGGAGTTCAAACAGGACAAAGACACCACAGTAACAGAACGTCAGGTTTCTCTTTCATCTCTGCTGCAGGTGGACTCTGGTGTCCACTGAGGGTCTGACTGTCGGATCTCTTTGGGATCAGGTCTCTGTTTTTGAACCTTAAATACAGATCAGGGGCCTCATTTATCAACAGTTTTGTGCTTTAAAAACGCTCATTTCTACACTCAGAATCCGACTGATGCTGATCGCTAAACTACAGACATACAACTCTCAGCTCTGCTGTCAACCGCGTGCTCATGCTCCGATCGTAAACTGTCGTTCCTGAAGATGTGCAGTTCAGGTACCGTTTGGAAAACAAGGTAGTCGTGTCTTTCAGAGTGAATGACTTTTTTAACTGAACGTGCTAGCATGTTCCCGGCTGGCTAGCGTGTTAGCTCAGCAGCTACAGACGCACATGCTATTATTACGAATCAGCTGCTGACACCGACTCCACAAAGTCAACATGCTAAGGTCTGCTGCCGTCAGACAGACTGCAGTCTCTCCTGTTAGCAGCAGTCCTGCTTATGCTCCTGTCAGTCACACAGCGCCGCTTCACGCCTGCTCCTGCTTCGACACTCTTTGAACCAAAGTGGCCGACAGTGAGCGCATGTCTCGAACAACGGAGAGAAACATTGCCGGTGCGTCTCCTGCGAGGACATGACTCATGCTGCCACTTGAGTAGATGGAGTTTCCACTCCATTTGCCAGAAGTCAAACTGCCGCGACCATCAGTGTGTTTACGACTGCAGAGTCACCCGTCCGTCCCAGAATACACCTCCAGCTCCTCCTGAGAATCACCTGAGCAGCCTCAAATGTCCCCGAATATCAGCCGGCGTGTCCTCAACTCACCTCATCATAGAGTGGCGTCCGGCCGGTGCTCTTCTGTCGCAGGATCACAGCTGAACTGGAGATTTGAAGTGTTATTCCCTCTGAGCGCAGGCAGCTGTGGAGGTGTTACTGTGCTGCAGCAGCGTGACCAGAGCTGAAGAACAGTCTTCTGTCCTGGATTTTCTCTTTCAGTACTCTTTAACTCTTCACTCGTGGCGGAAAAACACTGCCAGTGGTGGGAGATGTATTCAGATCCGTTTACTCACGTAAAAGTAGAAATACCTCAATGTAAAAGTACTTCATATAAATCCCTACTTAAAATAACCCAAGTATTATCAGCTGAATGGTACTCGTTATGCCAAATAGGATTATTATTACTGATGCATTAATGTGGAGCTCGTTTTAATGATTTATAACCTGCAGAAGTCTTGATACTATAAAGACATTTCTGTCTGTAATTCTGTCAGAATAAGGCCGGCGTTTCCGGCATCGCAAGAGACATTTAACAGAGCTGAGACAGATGGGCGTAGCACCAACTTTAGCCGATAATACAGCTAAATTAGCGCTCTTAAACGTATGCTAACTGCACCCTGGCTAACACAGCTTTACTGTCGACTCTACTGTGATTTCATGATCTAAAATCCTGTTTCCCGCCCTGAACTTTATCCTGAAGAGATCATAAAATGGGTTAAAAGAAAAACACACATCCTTTGTGAAGTTTAAAGTCTGACACTTTGAATTTTAAATCATCTTAACCAACAAGAATCATGTATTTCAGATGTAATGAGCTGCTGTCACTTGCTTTAAATTGTACTTTTTAGTTCACTATAAGTACTTCCATGGTGATATTTTCTGTCACTTTTCTGAACTGTTGACGTCTCATTGTAGCACAGGGCTCTATGGTTAAAGCCTCAAAGTGTTTTTTTTCCTGCTCTGCGTGCACAAACCCGGGAGCGGAGCTTCATCGGAGAAATAAACTCTGAAACCCACGGAGAATCACTCCACTTAATGAAAATGAAAATGCCACACCAGCTGCTTAACCGTCCCGTTAATCCCTGCCGTGCTGCGAGCGCCCGAACCGCAGAGCCTCCTGAGTTTGTGCCCCCGCAGGGATCTGCCAAAGTCCTGCTGAGTCTCAGCTCAGAAATATGTTTCTTTGCTCCAGGACAGCTGCTTCTGTGTGTTACTGAGGATTTACTGTCAGTCCTCAGAGAGACTGCCTGCCACACAGAAATATCCTCATTTAACTGGCATCCAGTCACATTTACTGGATTCTATTGGTGATGATGACAGTGGTAAACCTTTGTCTTTCTCCTCAAAATACAGGGGACCCCCAGGAACTACTTTTAGGTAATATTAACCTTTAATATCCTGCGAGACTGTCCTCTCAAAAATACGACTTATGTTTACTGTTAGGCGGCGACCTCTAAAGGAGCACCAAAGTCGGCGTAAAGAGGAGGTCAGGGTGGATGGGTTAAACAACAGAGGACTTTCACCCAGGAGACCACTGTTCGTGAAACCAAAAGTCAACGTTGACTTATTTTAACTTGCGTACGTAACTAACGTGCTCTTTTCCTAAACCTGACCAAGTGCTTTTGGTGCCTGAACCATTCTCAGTTAAACAAAAGAAATAACGTCACCTAAATCTGAGCAACGTTTTCGTGTTTTCTAGACTTTGTCTTTGTAGCAACATCTTCCACATACACTCAGATAAGAGACAGCAGGAAATGATAACTGAGTGCAACTGTGGATTCACTCAGAGGAAATACAATATAAAAGGCCTATTTGTCACTTTAATGCTTAATCACAGAATACATTAAATTCATCAGCTACACAATCTATAATCAGTTTGTTTCCACAGAAAAAAGAAAGAAAGAAAACTGTTCTTGTTGCTTCACTGGCAGCTGTCACTTCTGACTCGCTGGTTTCTCACTTTCCCATTTTACTTTTACTTTGCCTCCGTCTTCATTGCTCAGTAAACAACCTGTCACAGAGTGGCAGCAGAAGTAAAGTGCAGACGGGAGCCTCTAACTTTAACTGTGGTGGGAAACTTTTGGGGATGTGACCAGAACAACAGAGAGACGTCTTTTTTATCTGCACACATCCTGATGAGGTGACGAGCAGCAGCTGCTGAGGCAGCAGGAGGCTGATGAAGAGGGGAACCACAGGTGTGCACCACACATTAAAGAAAATAATGTGCTCAGTTTCAACCTTAAAACCCTTGTAAACCTTTCATTTAATTATTTATGTGAAACGTGCATCAAAAAAGTAACTTTAAGGGATAAAATTGCCACTAAATATGTTCTTTTTAATATATTTTATTGCACAAACCATCACCAGTTCATCGCAGTATCCACTGGCCTTAAGAAATACTTTACTTGTACATCATATCATCAGTTTTTATCAAAATAAAGTGATTTTTAACATCTTATTGCAGCAAGAAACAGAGACTGGAGACCGGTGATACAACATCCTGCTGTCTGTACAGTCTGATATTTAAGTTATTGAAAAGGATTCAGTCCTTAAAAGCACCTTAAACCTTTCTGACTAGATTCCCAGAGGCGGAGAGAAGCTGTAAGTAAGTTGTAAGTTTGATCAAACTTTTACAGTAAATCTCCTCTGGCTCTTGTTGCTCCGACCACCTCTACTCTCCGTCCTGTGGACCCAACGGTTCAACATAAAAACATCCTGTTAAACATCACCAAGTCTCTGCCATGAGCTTCCAAACTTCTCTAAAGAGCGCTCTCAGGTCGTCCTACTGCAAAGCAAACTGTTCTCTCTGCTGAAATGAACACAGAAGACTCAGTAAATAATCTGTGACTTTCTGTTACAAAACAAAAACACTTAATGAGAGTTCAAGCCTCCTCTTTCTTTAGGTTTCTTTAAATCCATTTGGGCAGCACTTATTTTACCCAATCAAACCTTTCTCATTCGTCGTAGGTTATAGGTGAACAACTATAGAAGTCTCTCATTTTGCTGCATTTGCAGTTCTGGTAATGTTTTTGCATTTCCAGGCAGCTAAAGGCACAGACCATTTAAAAACTCTGACCGATAAAACCATCAGGTTTTCTTTAAGAACTCCGCAGCTCCTCGTTGTGACTTAAAAGGTGCATTTGACACCAACTATGAAGTCAGATTTTCCAAATAAACAGTGTCCAGAGTCCACAGAGGAAGAAGAACAGTATAACAAAACTCTTGTGCGTAGAATCGAGTGCAACTCTATGAATGCCCTCGAGCAGACGGTTATCCCCATTTGTACATTTGTTGGGTCTCCCCCTCTCTATAATCGCAGACTTTTCATCTGGCCTTCAAGTGTGGCCACTGGGAACAGGCATAAAGTTTTGCCTTTAGTGGTCGGGCAACATGTCGTATGAACTGGTCTGTAGCTGGACCTTAGCTGTAACCCCTCTTTTGGTGATATAGAGCATAAAACTAGGCCTTTTGCCCTTTTTAAATGTTCCTCTTTAACTCATTCACTGACTCTAAAACCCAGATTGCCCTGACAGTATTCCTATGATCCATCATGTCATTCAGAAGTGCTGCGAGAAGAAATAAGAGCTGAGGAGTGAGGTGGGGATCATTTTTTAAGACAGATACAGCAGAGGTGCCTGTGATTGAAGCAGCGATAAACGAGTGTGAAGCCTTTTCTGAAGAGATGAGTTCAAACCGTAACAGAAAGAAAAGACAGAGTGAGAGATGGTGACTTGGGTGGCTGAGCTTCTACAGCTGCTGCTGCCAGGAAAACAGATTCCTCCCGACCGCTCTTTATGTCCCGAACACATCACTGCCGCTGCTAAAATATACCAAACCGCCGCTCCTCAGGGTGACTTGACCCGCTCTGCCAAGATAACAGACAGCGACATCAATAAACACCAGCTCCCAGAGACAAAAACACAACTTCAGATGTTCTCGGAGCCCCAGCTGACTGGAACTCTCCAGAACGACTTTATCAGACTCGACTGACAGGAAGGAAAACTGTTTAGTTTGTACCATCCATTCATTGACCCAAATAGCTCACATAGTGTATCTTAAACACATCCACTCCTGAGTATCATCTCCCCGAATCGCTATCAAGTGTTTCCAAACTGAACGCCAATCTCATGGGAATGTTTAGCTTTCATATCAATACATCAAGCAGGTTTTTTAGCCACATACCTGCTGTATCTGTGTTGCTAAAATAGATTGGCTTTGTCTACTCTATAATCCCTGTCACCGTCTTATCTCTCGTGTCATGTAAATATCTGTCAAACAGGGATAAAAATAAGAGTTTGGTGCATTTACAGGACTTGAAAAGTGCTCGTGGACAGCGCTGGGTTTACATTCATGCAGTGTTGCTGCAGTCTGGGAGGAAAAAACATTCCCGTCAGCCTCCTAGTTACCAGTTCATCATGATACCTCCCACTAGAGTTTGGCATGGACCTAAAACTGCCTGGGAGGTTGCACTTCAAGAGGAATAAGTGTGTTTGAGGGCGAGCCTCAGAAAAAAGGATTGCTGGTTGAGGCGGCAGACTATGGACTATGATTCCGGTTAGAGAATCAAGGCACTTGGAGAGAGAGATCTGTTTTGTCTTCTTTAATAAAGGTTGTTGGACTTTAACATCAATGTACAACATATGTATGATCTGAAAATAAAGAAAGGCAATAAAAATGTATTACAAAAAATGCTCAGCATATTATTCAGCAGTTAAATCAATAAACATTCCTAAATAAGCTGCCATATGAGCATATGATTTTAAGGTTCACCAGTAATATCCCTAACTGATGTGCAAACTGCTACTTAAGCATAATACAACAGAACAGATGCAATATTAGTGGTAAAACAGTACTATTTCCAACATAACGTTAGCAGAGGCAAAGCATGCTTAACAGCATTGGAGCCTTATATCAAACGTAAACAACAGTAAATAATGTGACATTTTTCTGTTAACAAAAGCATGGTCACAATCACAACAATAAACTGAGTTGCAATTTTAGCATTTCAAACGAAATATTCATCATTAAGCCATCACAAGCATTCAAATTTAGCTGCTGTATTAGCAAAGGCAGAGCTAACTACTACTGAAACACAGGCTACTTAGCTAACTCAAACTCGCACAACATATTTCCATGTAACAACACAAACTGGAATAATTATCAAATTATCCATAACTAAGAAGTGGAAAGCACTTACATTTCCTCAAGAACGCACACATAATTAGGGAAACACACAGAAAGTCCATGCAACTTCACACAGTCTGCTTGCTAACTGGTCTGCTGCTTGTCAGTGTGGCTGAGCATGTCCTGACTGGTTCAGACAGCGTTCATCATTTCACCAGTAGATGGTGCTGTTGGACCTTGACCTGTAGCTTTCTCACAAAGTGACTGAAATATCTCAACAACTACTGGATGGATTGCCATGAAAGTTTGTTCCGACATTCATGCTCCTCAGAGGATGAATCCTGCTGTGTTTTGGGGATCCCTTGGCTTTTCCTCTGGCGCCAACTACTGGATAGATTGACCTGTAATTTGGTTCAGCATAATATTCTGTAACAGATACGTCAGCTGTGTAAGTTTAGTCATAGGTTCTGGAAACCTCTGTTGCTTTCTAGATTCAAGCAACTTCCTCACACTGCACAGCTCTCAGTGAAGGTGCCCTTGACAGAGTCAGATTAACAGGATTCGGCAGCTGTGGGCAGCTCCCAGAAGTGAATCTGTCCACTGGAGTTTAGTCACCTTTTCCTCGATAAACAAAGGTAAATAGTGAGGGAGTGTATTCCACTGCAGGTGGTAAACTGAGTGTTCGAAGGTTTCAGCGTCACTGAATCTTCTACTCCGACAAAAATAGATCCACCGAAGAGCAGAAAAAGGCTAATAAGGCGTCAGCACAACACCACAACAAGACAACACATCAGTGACTATCTCTCAATTACCACCACAGTTAGAGAGTACACACATACAAAGAAGCACAGACTCACAACAAACATCTCTCAAAGTCCCTCGCTGCGACAAAACAGCTTCTCATTCAATCCTGGGATAGATATAAGCTCTTTATCTGCCTCATTTTCTGAGACACAAACACACACAAACAGAGGCATAAATAAACCCATGCACATTCACACAGAAATACACCCACACACACGCACAAACAAAAGCACAAACCCTGACACAGCTCGACGCTTGACACAAACAGCCGGAGGAGCTGAGTGGAAGCTGCTGGTTGAATACCAAAACAGCTGGGAGTCTGACACTGAACTTTACTTCACAACTCACAGCTACAAGTAATGACCAGTCCTCCTGCTGCAGCAGCTCGGATAGGTAGAAACTGCCAGGAAGCTGTCAAAATAAAGGCATCAGATAATCCTGAATGAGGGAACGATGTGCAAAATAACAGAGTGGGTCGGTCGCACAATGACGCAGTTCGTCTCTCGTCATGCTTCGGCCGCCGCACTGCTTCTATACATGGTCATGTGGAATAACACGGGGAAGGTAAACGCGTCTATTACCTGTGCAAATCATCATCGTTTCAGTGATCAGGTATTTTGATGTCACTGGTGACATCACTATCACATTGTGCTCTGGCAGGTGAGGATTTACAAATTGGGATCTTTTGAAAGGAGTAACATTTATAGCTCTGACGTCTCAGATTTCCGAGCAATGTCAAGGTGTTAGAAAACAAGCAGGAATGTCTGAGAGCATGGGTGGAAAATGTTCATTATCCCAAGAAGGAACCCTCCTGGTCAGTTCAGAGTGCACTTTATGAAGGTGGTGGATGGTTTTGCACTAAAACTGCAGGAAGAAATGTCCGTTTTACAGTAGGACAGCTCCAACCGTTACTGTGTGTTTAAAATTGGATTCAGACTACACAATATCAGCCTGATAACAGCCCGACCTGACAGATGTAGGGCGTCGGGAATGAAAATAGGCATCGGAGGCGACAATTGCTGCTTTTATCTCGTGTAGTGTAATATAGGAAAAGACAACCGTCATCACACCGACAGACAGACGAGCACGTCCGAATTTTTTGCCGAGTATGACGAATTCTACGACGTGCTCCGTGATGTTGACCAATAGGAGCACAGAGCGCTCTTCAATTGTGAACATGTTGAAGCGAAAGAGGGGATGATGATGTTGGTGTTGTGAGGAGGAACTGTGAAACTTTTTTTTTTTTAGGCTTTTCCGAACACAAGACAGCCAGTATCGTATGCACTGCTTCGGACGGCATTGTTTGTTTACATTCTTGTTCCCGGAAGTCGGTACCTAGCAACTCCTTCGCGATTACATCATGCAGGTCGGGCAAGACGGCAAGCTATGATTGGTCCGGGACCATCTTGTAGTCTGTCATGTCTGACACAGTGACCATAATTGCCATTAGTACTAGCTAAGCCACGCTAACTTTGGAGCGATCCAATCGGATGTGTTTCGCTCAGAAATGCGTCACATTGCTGAAGATTAAGACACTCTAAGTTCCATTTGAGTTTAAAGAATAAATCTGCCCTATCAGACTGCTTGTTAGCGATGTCGCTACGTTCCCAAATGTCAGCCATTAACCTGGTGAGTACAACACTTTCAAATGAGGGCTACACTTACAGAGATAAGATCCAAGTTGTAATAAACCAGCATCATCCTCTAACAGATTCATTACACATATTTAATGTAGCCTTTGTTCTTCATTGTGTCGCAGCGGCACAAAACAGACATGAAAACTTCCAAATTAAATTGAAATAAGCGTCCATTTCCACGTTGCACGCACATCTGCCAAGCTGTCCGCAGGAATGTGGTGCAACATCGTGGCATCTGTCCCTGTTCAGTTGTACAGCGCAGTGTGAGCTCTGCTGTGCAATCCCAGCCTTTCATTATGTCGCTTCATCTTTTTCACGTCTGACGTGCCTCAGTATCACAGAATGTTTGATATATGAAACTTCAAGCTGTTACAAACTTATAATCAATTATTAAAAATCCCCTCATGGGCTCAAAGAAAAAGAGGTTTTCCTGATTAATCACAACCAGTCACTCACATGAGTTTGGCTCTTTTCCTTTTGAACTCGGATGTTTTTTCCATCCAGACTTTTTAAGAATTCATGCCAAGGTGCACTGAAGCCGTCTGAGCCCCGAAACCCAACGATGCTTTATGTTGACGTTTCCTTTCTTCTGTCAGTTTAAACCCACAGATAACACGTCCTTTCCTCCCACGTGCCTTCTTGTTATCATTAGCTGAACTGATGTAGTTTTGAAGCAGCCATATGTGATGAGGCTTTTGAATAAGAGAGACTTATTGACATTTGAGATGGATTTGGAGTGAAACAAAGAAGAACAACATTGATTTATGGGTACGAGCTCTGCAGACCGATGTGAACCTGAGCAGTTTAAAACAACAGTCGGTGGGTTACATTATTTGCAAACAGTGCAGCGATAGAATTAGATCATACCTGCATGTTTGGTGTTTGTTTTAGGGGACATGATGTGAGCTGTTGTTCAGTCGGACGGTTAGCAAAGGTCCCTGTGAACGTGTTTCCTGCCGGGAGCTGATTGCCTGCTGCTGTGGTGCTTTCTTCATCTGCTTCAAACTGCTCACTGAATCTCTGCTGAGTCACACTAACCCCTGACCTGCGTCACAGCCGCTATTATCACCAGTGTTTCTCTTTTTATACCCAAAAGTCCAAATGGAAACTGAAAGAGAATACATAATATTGTCCCCAAATGTTTAGTTTTATAACTGTAATAAAATCTGAAACTGTTTTCTTTGAATTTGCTCATTTATGATTTGAGCAGGAGTGTTTCTAACAAACACCTAACAGTTACAGATACATAGAGGCGTCCCAGCCTGGAAAACACAGCTGCAGATAAGAAATCAATAAGGACTGAATCTGATTCAGGTAAGCTAATGAACAAGCTCTGAGTACTCGGCATTGTTGTCAGTGCTTGCTGACTGGCACCTAATTAAAAACACACATGATTAATCCTGTTAGCTACAGCAGCTGTGTTCACACTGCTGACACACCGTGACAGTCTGACATTTATCTGGAAAACATTAACTGCTCTTGCTTCTCATAGAGCCTGAAGCCTGTGGCCGTTTTTAGCGTTGAGTCGGTACATACTCAGCTCTGATTGGCCAGTTATTTTCTTCCGTTTACGTATGACAAAGTAGTTTCCGTGTTTAATTTTTCTTATTCAAGTCCCGGTGACTCCTTAAAGTTATATCAAATGAAATGGGGGAAGCTTTTTACTGTGCCATTTGGATTTCCTCCATTTTGTTTGAAAGTAATTGAGTTGGAGATTCAGTTTTGGAGGTGGGGGGGCAGTCTGGGAAATGGCTCACCTACTTATAATCTACTTGAATATTAATATGGATTTCCCCGCCGGAAAGATCCTTGAATTCGTCCTTGACGCAGGAGAATTAAGACGGTATTAAAAAAAATAGCAGGAGTCATTTGTAAAACTATCTCTACAGGGTGGATGTATCAGGATGTAAGTAAAGGTTTTCTCTGGAACACTGATCCCTCTGAGGTGTAATTTAAAGATGAATAAAGAATCCGAATCAGGACAAAGAAAGACCCTCTTTCAACCACCCGGGGAGCTTTTTATCTTCAGAATGTGTGAAATATGACAATTAATTCACTTTTTCAGACTTATGTTCTACATTCAGACACCTGTTCATCTGGTCAAGCTGAGAAGAAAAACCCTAATTAGATGTTTGGCGCATTATTTCAGAAGCTGGTTTTGAATGACAGCTGAAACCTTAACTTTCTACAGATACAAAGCTTGAGTCAGATAAAGCCTACGTGCTGAGTCATCCTAGATGAGACACCACACCACTTTGACTCAGCAGACTAATCGCGACAATAAGTTCAAACCCCAATCGTGGCATTTATCAGGCAGAAAAATGTGACTCTGGATCAGCAGCCACAGAAAGTTTGTACTTGCATGTCTTTGAAGTTAAACTAGAAAAATTGCATTTCCTGAAGAAAATGCGTGTGAATGCTGACAGCTGAAATGCAGCTGCTGAAAAAGCAGAAATGTTGAAAATGCAGAAATCTGAAATGTTGAAATGAATTACCGAAACACTGCTGAAAGTAGAAGTATTGTTGCTTTTACTGTAATAAATTGTGGAAAAAAGCACAATATTTTAAGTATAAATGGTGGAAAGAATTTGAATAGAAGCAGAAATGTCTTCAAAGAGCAAGTTTTAACAGCTGAATGTTTTTTGTAGATTAAAATATGCAGTACAAGTTGAAGATGAAGAAATTACAAAGCATTGCTGAAAATGCAGAAATCTGAAGTGAATTTGCATGAAAAATCATTAGGATGAAATGTTCAAAAAAATGCTCAGAAACCTGGAAGCTAAAGTGTAAAACTGGTAGAATTGGGAGTTGTCTGGGGCCTAAAAGTACTGAGTCATTCAAATGGAGTCTGTAGCTGAAAGTATGCGGAAGCTGTAGCATTTCAAAGTAGAGCAGGTTGAAATGTCAGAGGGCACAACTGCCAAAAGTAGCTCAACATCAATCTACCAATCAGAACAGAGGAACAGCTAATCAGCATCACCTGTGTGTCTAACTATCTGTGGCCTAAAAGTGCTGAGTCATAATCCATTCTAAAGCTACATGTTGCTAAATGTTGAAAATGCAGAGATCTGAAATGTTGAAATGAATTAGGGAAACACTGCTGAAAGTAGAAGTATTGTTGCTTTAACTGTAATAAATTGTTGAAATAAGCACAATAGTTTAAGTATAAATGGTGGAAAAAATTTGAATAGAAGCAGAAATGTCCTCAAAGAGCAAGTTTTAACAGCTGAATGTTTTTTGTAGATTAAAATATGCAGTACAAGTCGAAGATGAAGAAATTACAAAGCATTGCTGAAAAAGCTCAGACTTTCAAATTTGTTATTGTGGCCAAAAATGTCATTTTAAAATTTGCTTTAAAATTAAAACAACATTGTGGCAGCCATTTCTGATGGACAGACTGTGACTAAGGCAACCTTCTATGAAGAGTTTGCTAACAGAGTGAAGGAGGGCAGCAGCTATGTGGTGAGAGGCTACTCTGTAATGGGCCAGTCTCCACCTTACATTTTTGTGATAAACAAGAATACCATGTTCTTCAGAAGTGCCCCGCTGCCAATTACAGAGAAGCTTAGGGAGGAGGCTACAGCTCTCCTCCATCCCTGTTCCACCATGACCCCCCTGAGCACCTGCAGGGACATCACAGGACTTATTACGGTGGAGGGGGAGGTGGTCCAAGTAAGTAGCCTGCGGTGTTTAAAACAAGTACTTGTTGTAGTAAAGGAAAGTTTTATACAGTATCTGTATAAAAGGTGAAATTAACACATCAATCCTCCTTTTTCAGCTGTCTGCTGTACGAAAGGTCCACAAGGGCAAAGAGGTCATCCCCCTGAGGAGTATAACACTGCAGCAGGTAGGCTATGCATTTGATATAAAGATTAATCTGTTCAATTCAAGTTCAAAAGTCAGCTCCCTCTCTGGTAAGTTCAGTGTTTTTGAAGCAATAGAAAGGGGTTAGCTGTAGAGGGTGTGGGGGGGAGTAAAGTGTTCAGCTTGAGTACATTTCAGAGGATTTGTGTCACTTTTTAGTCCATAACATTTATCTGATAGCTGCACTTGCAGTTGTTGGGGGGTAAAGCCCAATTTGTTTTGGGGGGTTTATTGCATGTGGAGATATTATGGTGTAAGTACATTAACATATTATATTATCTTATCATCTTCAGGAGGGAACGCAGATGACTTTGAGCTTGTGGAGGGATGCTGCAGTGTATGATATAAATCTGCACATAGGATCCATCATTCAAGTGTCCCATGTTAAAGGCCAGACCTCAGACTACGGCTTCCAGCTGCAGTCAACAAACTTCACCAAGATTCAGGTACTGGGTTGTAGCTGTTGTTGTAGTGTATGTGTTGTGTTATGATTTAGGATCACAGTGGTGGTGACTGAGGATTTTAACAGCGACACACTTACATGTCAAAGTCTAATAAAAGTCATTAGGCCTACACTTGAGAGATGTGACAAAAAAAAAGCAGCAACAAATACAGCAATAAAAATAAATGAAAACAATAATGAAAAAGTCAAACAAATGTCTCATTAAACACTTATTTATCAATTAAACAATGGCCTGTCTGTTAAGGATAAGAAGAAAGTGCACGGTGTTTTGGTGGTGATAGAGGGTGAATATCAAACAATATGGTACCTGATGCTTACTTTGTCTCGACAGGAGGGCAGCGCCTCACATGAGGAGGAAGTTGGTGCGTGTGGCGTGATGGATGTGGAGGGGACTCCAGGCGTCCTGAAGCTTCTCGTGGAAGATGGCCGCATCCTATTCATAGAGGAAGAGAAGTGGACCCCGGTGGAGACATTGATGACCACCCCTCCGATTAAAGTAAAAATAAATGTCAGAGGAAACAAAATTACCGAAATTGAAGTAGTTTGATTTAGTTTTTACCTGTTGTGTTAGTGTTAGTTGTGCAGTGTTGAATGTGTTAGGGTTTGTTTATTAGTTATAGTTATGTGTTCAATTGTATTTAAGATTTTATATTTCAATGTTTGGCTGTGATGATTGTTCAATAAAAGTGTTAAGTTTGTAAGATTCATAGATTGGCATTGTTTCATATACACTTTCTTTTAGATTGTAAATGCTGTTAGAATACCTGTTAGCCATGACTTATTATGGATGATGTAGATGGTTATAATTGATATGGTCATCTATGTACTTACAGGTTACTGTTTACTTGGTAAACACTTTAATATGACCTGAAATGAAGTCATACAGTGTAAAACTAACAGTAAAAATGAGTGTACTTTGGATTCTCTTCCTCAGGGTCGAAAAGGGTAAGTTACTAGAATAATATACTGAAGTTAAAGTACTGTTACTTGATGTTTTACTCAAGTCAAAGTATTTATAATTTCACTGAAGTCAGAGTAAAGGCAGTAGAATAAAGGCCTACCTACATAAAAGAAAGAAAGTGGTCTGTTGAAATGTTATATGTAATAAACAGAAACAAAAATGTCTGACAATAAATTATGAGAAAGCATACAAGTAAAACTGATAAATCAAAAACTGTAAAAGTTGGAGTGTATATACAATTATTTTGTGAGTGTAACATGTAGTTGTAATGAATTGATGCATGTTTCCAAAACTAGTTGTAGCAATGAATTACTAGACATCATATCAACACTATAACTTGCAAACAAGCCTGATGTCATGTTAATATAGAAATAGAAATCATGATGTATTTCAAACAGGAGTCATGTATCTCTTAATGTATTTGGGATCATGAAATGCAAGCTGCAATATGATGACTACACAAATGATATAATTGTTCAAAGAATCATAAATGAAATGCTGATAATGCTTTAAACTTGAAATTACATTGTTTTAGTATACAGTAGGCAATCCAATCTGTTAATATTATGAATGAAGAGACACAAAATAGTAATGAATAGTTCTTAATAATCTTAGTAACCATTTATGTTAGACAGTGGCATGGAAAGACTGTGACAGTTTATTGAACTAACTGAAATAAAAGTAATGAACATAAAGTGAACTGAATTTTACAGAGAATGAGAAATAGGACATCTTGTGTGTACACAGCCATAGGGTTTAATTTTTGGGTTTTTACTGAGCCTCACTGAAATGCAGGGTAATCCTTGACTTGTAAGGATTCTTTCCAAAAACATGGGGTCACTTAAAAAAGTAGCATGGGAACATTTGTTTCCCAATGAAATCTTTTGACAAGGCTCATGTAAGCAAGCCATGTGTTGTGGCCATTCTGAAGACAATACCTGCAGCTTAGATTTCACAGTGTGACATTTTAAGACTGGACTTATATATGTGACAGCTTTTCAGTATGGGTAAGATTAGGCCAGGCTGAGTATTCAAATGTGAAAAACCTGTATTATATCTACCAGCTGAAACCTCACAGTAATGATAAGTATTAAAAAAAAATATGTCCGTCTTCCAGGTGAATTAGTTCAGATGCATGTAGCAACTGACCTGTCATTCATCTGTTAGAAAACAGATAAAGAGGGAAAGGGCGGGATGAAATGAAAAAAGAATAAATAAAAGATATGCATTGAGATGAAATGCAACAAAACTTTGGATCATTAACAACATATAATATAATAATAAATAAGTAAACTGGCCTCCTATTCTTCACAGAGGCAGCCATGTTGTCCATGGGTCAGTGGTGTATTCTGTCATGTTGCTGTTTGTTGTATCTGTCCATTGTTGGCACAAACCAACAACAGAGCACAGTGTCAGAGTGAAGCTTTAAAGGTCTGTAATGTTACGACCTTTGACATGTCCAGTGGCTAACAGAGGATGCAATGTAGAACTGCTGCTTCCAGTTATCTGGTCAGTGTTTGGTGTGAGGAAAACGTCACTGTAGCGACGTGGAGGAGGAGAGGCCTTAAAAAGAAAACAGTGAGAAACTTTATTCCTCACATTCTTGCAGTTGTTAATGAAAATAGCACACAAACAGCAATGCCAACAGTGTTTTTGTTAGTGGTTTGGTCACAGAGGGATCTTGTAAAAAAAATTGTTACCTTTACATCTTGTTTAAGGAGGAGCTTGATGCTGCACACAGGAGGTACTGTCACTGAAAGTGATGCCTGACTGATGAGTGATCTGCAGCCGTCTGGTTCACTGCAGCAGTAGACCTGATCACCAAAGGATCAACAGTAGTTATGTTCTGCTGAACAGAGCTGTGTACAGCAATGGAGGCACAGCTAGTGATGTGGAGGTAGGAGGATGGAGCTGGTCCTGACAAGAGAAAACAGACAGTTGTTGTAATAGACTGGAGACTATGAAACAAAACATATTCAAGAGTTACTTTATACACAATAATCAAATACCTTGAATACTGCTGCAGGGCAGAAAACCATGTTTTGTCCAGTGCCATTTCACCCAGAGACGTTGTAGAAGGCTGCATGATGTCCAGCTTGTTTTACATGTTTAGCTGTCTGTGCAGTCCTGAGTGTCTGCACTGTGAAGAGGAGGGAGGAAGACCTGAAGGAAGAAGCTGATGTTAATGACAATGTTATACTCCTGGCTGTAGCATTAAAGTCAAGTGTAATCACAACTGTTGGATTAATACACAGTCAAATACATGAATGAACACAAAACATTAAAAAGCACAAATGAATTTTTAATCAGTGAACAATACCTTATGCTCTGTTGTGAAGTAATGTCGGCACTGTCAGGGGGAACACATGTCTCTGTACGGTTCAGCAGTGACGGGTCCATTGTTGATTGACAGTTAAGATGGGGTTGCAGCATCTGGTCTGTGGCAGCATGGTGTCTTTGTTGTTATGAGCTGATCTAGTGTCTAGATCTAGTGAGTGAAGGTGAGGCCAAGGCTGGCAGGAGTTATGTCATCCTCTGCTTTGACTAGCAGGAAGTGCAACGATGATGATCCTCGTAGTGCTGAAGGAGGCGAGGCCAAGGCTGGCAGGTGTCCTCACAGAGGATGAAGAATGTAGGAGTTCCCAGCTGTCTGACCATGGCAAAAAGATCTCTTGTTGTTTTCTCCCAGTAGGCCGGTGTTCCTCTCAGAGGCTGCATGAATCTCACTGCATCTTTATTTCGCACCAGTCTCTCAACCTCACGCTTGTCTTGCAACATTCCTGATGTTATTTTGCGTCCATCTCTAGTGAAAGGTTTTCCTTTACGTAACTGTATTGTCATGCTGGAAGTGGCCAAGTGTATTTCAGTCACAAACTGCGCAAAGAACAAATAGTTTGTGTCTCTGGCAAACCTGTCATCGACACCAAAAAGTCTTGTTTTGAAATAACTGCTGGGTGTTAATTTCATAGGTCTCTTTTCATCCAGTGTGTTTTGACCAGTGGGAAACTGAACGGGGAAAGCCATGGCCTCCAGTTTAGGTGTTTTAAAAAAGCTGACTGGACTATTTCTTTCTGCTGGAGCAACAGAGTAGATTCCTTTACTAAAACATAATATGTCCTCTGAAACGTCACGTGGCTGAAGGCAGGATTCTAGAGCAAGACCACCATTAGGCATGTCATCTTCCTGATCTGGATCATCTTTCTGCTCCTGTGGTTGACTGTCATCACAAAGCAGCATGTCATCGTTTGGTTGCTCATTGTCAGGATCATTTTCTGCCTCACACAGTGCATTACTCTCACACCTGTCCATCATCATCATCATCAGCATCAGCATCAGCATCATCAGCATCAGCATCATCCCTGATAGTTACGTCCTCATACTGTGGGTGAATGTGTTTGAGTTTATGCAGCGCCTGCACTAGTTTAGTCCAGGTTACAGTCTGGAACAGCTGATGACCTTTGTAACACAACCGTCTCTTCAGTTTTACTCTCATGACCTGAGACTCACTTCTCAATCTGGGCAGAGCATCGACTGTTTCCTGTACCTCAGACGGGACACACACCACGTTACCATGTATTGCTCTCTGTCGGCCTTTGGGAAGAGGAATGATTTTGGCAAACGTAATGCACTTGGCGATGAGATGTCTCTCCAATATGTTGAGATCACACAGTTCAGGTGGAATGTCAGCGAGCTCCAAGTTGTTAGCTACAGCGAGGGTTGGCATGGCTCCCTTTTCAAGATGAGTATGGCAGGTGTAACAAATCCACTCTCTCCTTCTCTCATCAGGCACCTTGCACCGTTGTTCATTTGTACAGTCATCATCACAAACATGAACATACTTTCCTGTCAGGCATGCTGCAACCACATCTGGATCTTTGACATAATTTGACCTTGTGCAGGGTCGTACTTGGTTTGGAAATGACACCTTATGACACATAGTGCACACATAAGTGGGACCGGCCTTTATTTGTGATCTGAAAACAGATATGACCTCTTTGATCAAAGAGTTGTCACTCTCACATGCTGGTCTATTTATCCTTCTGTATTTCCTTTTTATTTTCATTGCACACCTCATTTTATGCATATCTCTAAATGCAAGATTGTTCTTATACCTGTCTCGCATTCGTTGTCTCATTAGTTGTTTGTGTCTGACCCTGAACGCTTGGTCATGTGCATAACGCTGAGTGATATAAGATCACTGCCTCTTCCTGAACTCAACATTGTTTCTGTATTGGGTTGTTATATATATTTTTTTCTTTTGTCGTAATTCAGAAGTGTTTCGATAGTGGTTGGTAACATACTCTCGTTTTCTTTGTCTGAGTTCTTCATTAGAAAATTTCCTGCTTGAGTAAGATCTTTTCTTTGCTTTGTAAGTTTCATCAGAAGCATACTTTTCCCTTTCCTCTTTTGATTCTCCTTTCTTGTTAGTCTCCTCTTATATTTTGCGCTTTCCTGTTTACTAAGTTTTGACAGTTTATGGGAGATGTCATGTAAGACATTATCACTGGCCACAGGATTTATTATTGGAGCAGATAAGTTTGATTCATTCTGCGGAGCATCATGTGATGTGACAAGATTCAAGCTTAATTGACTGGATGGCTCTGGTTCCGTTTCCATATCAGTGGATACTTCAAGCACAGTGTTATTAGAGACATCAGTGACAACAGTGTTTATCTTATTAAGGCTTGACTCCTTTTGAGGAGCTTCATCCAACAGAGCGGTTGATACAGCAGCAGTGTGAGCTGTGGGCTGACTCTCTGTCTGGGACAGCATCATTCAGGTTGGCCATGTTCACACTGTAAAACAACACCGGCTTCAACTCATAGTTACAGGAGGACTGTGTTCCCAACATCTTGTGATACTTTATGAGTCTGTCTATCATATCACTGAGATGTCTGAATGTCAGCATGACAGCAGTACCAGGAGTGCGTGAATCCAGACTTAGTGGTAAACCGCTGGCTGTTCTGGAGTGTGGATCAAAGAAACCATATCTGCCTGACCTGGTTCTGAACACTGCAATACATAACGCTCTCATCAGCAGCAATGCATACTGCACATCTGATAACAAGCAGCTGAGTCCTGCCTCTAGGTCCAGAAAGCTATCTACAGCTCCAGGTAAAGGTTCTCCAAACGTGCCGTATCTGGAAAGTTGTGTCATGTCCACATACTGTATATGCCTGCGTGTATGAACTTCATCAGGGAGCTCATCAGTAGTCAAATGGATGTGATCAGGGACCCTTTTCCTGGCCTCTTTATACATCACGTTACCTTTATCTAAAACAAGGTCAAGGTCTGCTCTGGTGAGGTTTTCATTCTCATGAAGGAATGCAAGAAAGGTTAGTGAGTTACAGGTACACTGCTGATTTCTGGATTTGCCATATTTACGAGAAGCCTGACTGCAGGATGCACAGACATGTTGTTCAGAAGGCTGATCTCCCAGGTTTACCTGCTGAGCATGAGAAGGCCATGACTCATCACTGTGACCTCTGTGGTTTACCTGCTGAGCATGAGAAGGCCATGACTCATCACTTTGACCTCTGTCGTTTACCTGCTGAGCATGAAAAGGCCATGACTCATCACTGTGACCTCTGTGGTTTACCTGCTGAGCATGAGAAGGCCCTGCTACACATGAAGCATCACTGTGACGTCCTCTCTTTACAACATCAGCATAAGATACCTGTGGTACACATGGCTGATCACTTTGACCTCCCTGTTTCACACTTGGATCATGAGACGCTGCAGTCATCTTTGCTTCTCCGCTGCTCTGAGGACCAACACATGCTGCTTCTTCAGTTGTTGTTGCACAGTAAATCTCATCTGACCTCTGCCAGCACAGGATTTGAGCTTGGGACCTTACTCTTCCTTGGCATAGTTGTTGTTCTCCAAAACCACGGGTGTTAATGTTTTACTTTTATTGTACACAATCAAGATATTAAACACGCTATTAATGATAAACAATATACCAGTATGTAGTACTGTTAATTTAACACGTATTTACGCTGAGTAAACAAAAACTGATTGTGTTCTGTCAAATGTGAAGATATCTGCATTCAAAATAAACCTTTGGGTACAAACCTACACAGCTTTACACCAGCAAAGTTCAGAAACTACACTTCTCTCCTAGTATAAATATGGATTTTCAAAACAGGGTTTACATGTTTTTCTTTCAATTTCAATAAAATAACTATTTTAATACTAGGCTGGAGATTAATTGCAAATAAAATGCTCAATATGTAAGATAGATACCTCTCTATATAAATTGTTCTAGTACTTAGTAGTTAAATTTCAGTTCCTACAGGTTTCTAATTGAATACGCAAGGAAAGATTGTATTCACTATGTAAAAAATGTCCTTGTCAAATCTATTTAGTGAAAAAGCTGTTAATTTCAGACTGATACGCTAGAAAGGATAAATTGTTAATGCAAATGCTATGTATAATATGTAAATATTTCAATCATATCTTAAAGAGCTCATAGTACCCTATTACCCCACTAGAGCATTGCGCTCCCAGAATGCAGGGTTCCTTGTGGTTCCTAGAGTCTCTAAAAGTAGAATGGGAGCCAGAGCCTTCAGCTATCAAGCTCCTCTCCTGTGGAACCAGATCCCAGTTTGTGTACGGGAGGCGGACAACCTCCTCACATTTTAAGAGTAGGCTTAAGACTTTCCTCTTTGATAAAGCTTATAGTAGGGCTGACTCAGGTGAGCCCTGAGCCACCCCTTAGTTATGCTGCTATAGGCCTAGACTGCCGGGAGACTCCCTATGATGCACTGAGCTCCTCTCTCCTCCTCTTCCTCTCCATCTGTACGCCCTCATATCCCATCAATGCTTGTTACTAATTCAACTTCTTCCCGTAGTTGTGTGCTTTCTCCCCCCTTTCTCTCTCCTTCTGTTGCTTTCTGCAGGTGTTTCTGCCTCCGGAGCTGTAGAGTCTGGATCTATGGTTGCGGCCGCCTGCTGCCCCTGTGCTCCTCCTCTGCACCCGCTGCTGCAGCTGCTGGTGCTATTATTATTAGTACTGCTGCTGTAATATTGCTCTTAGTATTGTTTCTGTTGGTGTTGACAGCCATGCCATTGCCGCGGCCATTGCGTTACATCTCTGTGTGAAACTGTATTGTGCCGCTGTATGTTCTCTTTCTTCCTGCTCTCTCTCTCCCCCTTCAACCCAACCGGTCGAGGCAGATGACCGCCCACCTAGAGCCTGGTTCTGCTCGAGGTTTCTACCTGTTAAAAGGGAGTTTTTCCTTGCCACTGTCGCATAGTGCTTGCTCATGGTGGGAAATGTTGGGTCTCTGTGGATATAAAGAGTCGGTCTAGACTTGCTCTACTAGAAAAAGTGCCCTGAGATAACTTTGTTATGATATGGCGCTATATAAATAAAACTGAATTGAATTGAATTGAAATATTTCAAGTCCCACCACAGAATATGCAATTTAAATATTTTCATATACTATATGAGCTGTCCTGACCCTCAACTGTATGCACTTACCAGCAGATAATAACTTAATGCATCCACATTTGTTGTTGCAGTGTGATGACAGATGAAGAATGTTGGGTCTGCAGGCAGGGGACAGCCACTCCAAATAAATCCAGCTGCTCCTCACAGATGTCTGTACTTTTATTTCAGTGTATCAGGTAAACAACAAAATACTTCTATATACACAGAACTGAAACAGTGTGAGTGTGCACAAATAATAATTAAACTATACTACTGTATGCAGTGATATTACTTTTACTTATTTACACTAGCGGAGTAAAACAAATTATGAAGTGTGAAGATATCTGCAATCAAAACAAACCTTTGGGTACAAACCTACAGATCTCCAAAACAGCAGCAACAAAGTTGAGGAACAACTATAGTTCTTTTCTAGTATAAATATGGATTTTCACTCCAATTATTTCTTATGTATAATAACAAGAATTCAGTGTTATCTTTAATTACGCTCTTTGTGACCAGAAAAAATTATATATTTGGAAATTTAACAGATTCAATTTTGAATTAGTTTCTTTCTACAGTCCAATGTTTGTGATAAGTAAGTGTAATTGTTTTTCAATTAGAACAAAATATGTTTTTTCTCAGTCTTTGGAATTAACTTTTCAATTTAATGTTCAAACCAATTTTGTGGAAAAGATTTCCCAAATAGTATATTTCAAATGCTTTGTCCAATTTGTAAAAACAGTTATATTATTCTATAAATGTATTTCTTGCAAATTGGAGATCAAAAGATCTGTGAGACGAGAGTTTGTTCAAAAAGATAGATCAGGTACCGGTAACCTGAAGGAAATGAGGGATCAGGAACGACAGAGAGCGTGAGAGAAGAGAGACTCTCAGAGTGGTGTTCAAACAGACAGGTTGTTGTAACCTTAGGTTTCAGTAGTCAGGGTTGTGTTCAACAAGGTTTGTTCAAAAAGGGTTGTGTTCAACAAGGTTTGTTCAAGAAGGGTTGTTCCGCAAGGTTTTCAAAATTCAGATAGAGCGGGATAGAAAGATAGAATGTCCAAAATTAAAGGCAGAGCTGTAGATGGGACAGGAAAGCCAGAGATGCCATAATTAAGATGGATACAAGTGGATACAAGTGACAGACAGAGAGCCAATTTGATAGAGGAGAGACGCTGGACAGCAGGACACCTGTAACACAAAATGGAAACATACATTAGACAGTTGTTTCAATATATAAGGAATCCAATTAAAGCTGGGGTAGGCCTCCTCTCTCTCTGCTGCCTTGTATCACTCCGTTAAGCCCCTCCCACCAAACCCACAACTTCGACCGGCAGCAGCAGGAGTTGGTTCCCCTGTGAAACCTCCTGCCTTGTAGTGCTCGATCTCCACGGCGTGAGCCTCACATGAACAGAGTGTAAAATCATAAACACCACCAAATACCCCTATTAATACTGCATTCCCAGTTATTTCTAGATTGATGTGAAACACTGATCTCATGAAATGTATCTACTCAGTGGGGCTGTTTTATAAGTCTTAGTGTTTCACCGCCACTTTATTAACTGTGTATAAGAAATCTTCATGGCACACTGTGTTAACTCAGTCTAACACTTCATTCATGTGTGTGAACTTACTGTTGAGTCACCACGGAGTCACCAACACTGGTGGCCAGCAGTAAGGTGGAGAGGAGGACGCCAGAAGTAGTGCAAAGAAAGAAAGAGAGAGGGATTTTTTAAATTTCATTATACAAGACAAACAATTCACAACTCTTTTCAGTCATGTATTACCACAGTTATTATCAAAGTTTCTCAGATTTGTGGCTAGTGTAAGCTAAATATTCAGATTAATTCTAATGCCCATTGCCCCAAGTGACTTTGAGTGCACCTCTGGCAACAAACTCAGTGATGTCAAGACAGGTGTTTTGTTTTGTGATGGCTAATGCTGACTTTGTTGTGAACAAGTCAAATTCAGGTCTTATTGCCTCTTACAATGCTCTTTACAACATACACAAAATAAAACATGTCCAGGTGTAGTTCACACTTGAATGGCATTTGAAAGAAACTGGGCGGCTTACAACTTGTGACACTCAAAACCTGTTCCAAGTAATTTAAACAAATGTGTACATTTTGATGTCAAGTTGGAACTACAGGGTTGCTTTTTAGCGAATTCCAGAAAAAAGTAACATGGTCTGTTGTTAATTTCACTCTAGATCTTCCTATACTTACCACCACAGATGTCAATCAATGTTCTTCTCTTTTCCTAAGAGAGGAAACGAGATGTGAGTCTTTATGTTATGTGTGTGCACATGCACATGGATTCACAAACTGACAGCTAGTGTGCAGTACAACTAGCAGGTCTATCAAAAAAAAAAAAAAAAAAAAACAGCTTGGAAGCAAATTAACTTTATTTATGTACTGCATTAATACAATAATGGATTATTACTGGTACATATTAGCGTCAATAATGAAAATAGTATAATGATCTAAATCCACATCATCATCACATCATAGAAGGCAAATATAGCTCTTTATAAATGTTTTTTTATTTATCAAGTTTGTTTAGTGTGTGTGTGGGGGGTCACCAGTAGTTCATAAAAGCATATGCAACAAGGTTGAAACTTGAATGCAACTAACTAGCTAACAAGTTACTGCCTGTTCAGTACATGATTTAGCTAGCCAGATCGACACTTAACTAATTGGATGCTGGCTCAATTCACTCTGTACATTTCCTAGCTTGCTATTTGTATTGTAACGCTGGGTGTAAATAACTATTTAAATGTGTGTTGTTATGCAGTGGTTTTATTGAGGGAGGTGTCCACTGTAGTTGGTGACTGGCTGAGAAGTTCATGTGGGGGAAAGGGGGGTTATGCGGTAAATTGCTACGTTTCGCGCCAGACGACAGAGACGGAGGGACAGAGAGGCTGGCACATTAATGGAGAATTAGCTTACTTAACTCACAAGAGTTACTTAACTCATGGCGAGTTAGCCACCCTGCCTTGTTGTTTTACCGGGGACAACTCAACCTCTGGTTAGCTGTGCTGCGGCAAGGGAATAAATCCGGGCTCCGTTGGGCTATCACTAACAACACACATCGCTGCTAGCAATGCTAGCGTTAGCGGCGCAAGCTTTGCTAGTTAAAATTGAGCTAATGCTAAATACACTATCTAAATATGTGGACTTTGTTTTGCCACACAAACCACCTCTTTCTTCTTCCCCATAATGTGTGAACTCTGTATTACCCGTAACCTCATTTTGTGTCATTTAAAAACACCAGACTGTATTTATAATATTTAGACGTTAGGAGAGATACCCACCATTACTTACCAGGAAGGAAGTCAGAGCAGAATGAGGAACTCCGGCGTTGCATAGTTGGTATTAATTGATACGTTCAAGTACACTCGGAAATTCTGGCATCCAAATCACAACGCTTGAAAATCGACTTAATGTGAAGACATATACCTTTATTTACACTGTCTACTGGCTTCGGTGATCCCCTGACTATTCTTCTAATGCCACAACAACTAACGAGTTGTCATAAAATAAATCTACTTATCTATCATTGATCCATCTATCTATAGTGCTTTTAAGTATGAATGGTTGAAGCCAGCAAACAAAAGTCAGACAGAGAGAGAGAGAAAAGTAATGCTTTAAAAAGCATAAAAGGTAGGAAAAAACAGTAATAGTAATATTAGTAGTATAAGTAGTCTGTCATTTCTCTCTCTCTGTGTGTGTGTGTGAGAGAGAGAGAGAGAGAGAGAAAGGTTTGAATTGTGAATTAAACCTGAAACAGATCAAGGTTTTATTTTATTAATAGTTAAAAATGTTAGTGTTTTACTGTGTGTGTCTGTGTTTGTGTGTGTAGTGACAGAAATAGGTTTGAATTTATAAACAGTTCAAAAGGTCAGAGGTCACAACTGCCAAAAGTAGCTCAACATCAATCCACCAATCAGAACAGAGGAACAGCTAATCAGCATCAGCTGTGTGTCTACCTATCTGGAGCCTAAAAGTGCTGAGTCATTGAGACAGAGAGGGACAAAAACCTGTGAAACACTCAGAAAAGTAATCATGAAAAAAACGTAGGTCGTATCTGTAAAACAACATCACTGTCAGCACCAGAAGGCATTGCTGAACAAGTAGATGTATAATTTGTGTGGATAAAGTTACAAAATGATGGATAAATCACAGTTTTAAAAGTCCTCAAATCTCTGTGTCGCTCGATTCGAGAGGAGCCAATCATTACAGTCAAAGAGATAGTTGAGAAAGTTTCTGATGCTTCAATGCCTGTCATTCAAAAACGGTATATGCTATGACTTAAATAGCTACATTTTCTGAAACAGCACAGATTTGTCTACGCAGAGATGTGAAAATTATATGTGAAGAGTGAAAATTGTGGACACGAGGGCAATTTAAGCAGAACTTTTTAAGACGATTTTACAGCTGCCCTTCACTCTAGCGCTGAACATTCCACCACATACACACCCATTATAAACTCAGAAAAGGGCTGTAAAAAAGCATAAAACTAAAACTGTGATAAATCAAAAACTGTATAAGATTTCAAAAAGTTGAAGAACATCTTGTGAACAGTTTAAAGTTTAAACGGAGTCTGTAGCTGAAAGTATGCGGAAGCAGTAGCATTTCAAAGTAGAGCAGGCTGAAGGGGACTCTCCACTGACTTACATTGTAAAATAAGTTTGAAAAAAGCTTAATATTTTAAAAAGTATAAAATGAAATGTCCTTAAAAAGCTGAACATTTTGAAAGTTGAATGTTTTTTGTAGCACAAAGTATGCTGAAGTTGTAAGTGCAGAAATTTGCAGAAGTTTTAAATGATGCTCCAATGCATTCCTATGGCAAAAAATGAAAATTAAAAGCTTAATATTTTAAAAAGTATAGAAGGTATAAATGAGAAAAGTCATAGCACACATGCCATTAAAGAGCTGAACATTTTGATAGTTGAATGATTTCTGTAGCTCAAAGTATGAAGGAGAAGAAGCAGTGCATGGAAAGTAGAATAATAAAGAAACAGGACAACAATAGTGTGAATGCTGAGTCAGCATTCACACTAATAAGAAGCTTTATTTAAAATGGTGCTGTATTATATTTGTATTGTTGTTTATTACTTTTATATTTCATTTGTATATTCACTATTAACTAATTTGCACATTGACTAATGATCTGTACATATTGGACTCTCTCAATACAAATGTTTAAATTAAGAGCTTTATATAACCAAAGTTATGTGCATGGCTTCCAATTGGGTTGCACAATATCTTTCAGACATATATAAAAAAACACAAATACTGTATTTGAATAACACAACAACTGTAATGCTTTCAACAGTAAACAACTGTAATGCTCTTAACATTAATTTCTTACTATTTCAACTGCAAAACAACAATGCTTCCAGCAAACTGTTGTGTGAGGGGTGGATGTAGCAAAATAATGATAAAAATAGGATGCGATGAAAATGCATGTGAAAATGAATATGCAGCGAAAACTATCAAGTGATTTGATTAATTTAAATCTGATTAAATTTGATAAAACAGTCATGATATGATGAAAACAGAGCCAATCAAATCACTTAATTTATCACTCCATTTTTCAATTCACGTCTTTTCATCACCTTCATTTTTATAAATTAATTTTTGTTATTATAGTTATGTACTTATTACAACCTCTAATATGACTGCACTGTATAATATAAATATATATTTTAATTTTCAGTGCAATGTAACAGTTTCAAATAAAAAATGCAACAAAAATCTATATGCATATGTATCACAGTGCATATATTACAAAGTAATGTAACACAACTCTATTGCTATTATGCAAATAAAAACAATTCACCTACAGAGAACAGGCAAGATTTAGAACTCCAGCAACAAATGTACATGTTTACCTTGTATCTGACAGCAATAGTGCACAAATGTCAAAGCTTACCTTTGTTTTGCAGAGTTTCGCTTTAAAGCATCAATACGGTTTTTTACATAAAATTTCACTCCCTCCCAACTCCTCCCTTTCAGTGCTATTGGTGAAGTCTCGATGCACTCTTGACACTGGGCTTTCCCAGGAACTCTCCCTGAGGTGATGTAGTCCATGAACATTTTCTCCACAGCCTGGACTTCTTCTTCGGCCCACTTCTTCCATTTGGTTTATGATGACCCTGAATAAAATGAGACAGTAACTTAATTTACTTAACTTAAGAGAGGAACATAAAGTTTGTGTGCGGTGTGACATGACCAGCCCATAATGAGGCTATAATGACAACAGTAAAAGTACTAGTAGAACAACTTGTTGTAGAACTAACAGAAGTATATAGAGCAACAGTGTCAGTAATACCAGAAACAGAAATAACAGTAGAAATATACAGTAGGTGGTAGTTGCAGAAGTGAAATAGGGCGTCTTGTATCGAAGCACTATGGGTGAGTTCTCCTCAATGACAGTCGGGCAGTGATCTATGGTGGCGGACAGGTCGTACACCACGATGTTCTCTCGTTTAATGCGTGATTTGTTACAGGCTATGCTCTGGATGCAGCCCATGGCTGTGCAGGTGCTCTGACCTCTCTGGTCAGGTATGATTGTATCCTCTCCACTCCGACAGTGCACACTGTCTGTTTCTGTGTACCCTCTCCTCAAGGATCCAGCCTGTCTGCGCTCCTGCTTGAACCCCTGCCTGTAACCTTTGATCCTCTTCTTTCTTTCCCGAGCTGTCATGTCACAAGAGGCATCGGGGGACCGGCGGACACCGGGGCGCTGGCAGGGGGACCCGGTGGTCGGGCGGTGAGGCTTGTTGATGCGTCACTGTACATGAGATGCTGCTGCTGCCAATATCCCGTGCGGCGGCGTTACTGTCCGTCATGCCCGTCGACTCAACGGGAGGGAAACCCGGTGAAACAAACAAAACATGGGAGTCCGAGCATCTGGGATGCGAAAAACAGCTTCCTCTTGCAGAGTTAGACGACACAGGCGGGTTATTCCCGATCAAAATGAGGGAGAAAATGAGCTGCAAATATAACCGACAGTCAATCTGCTATAGACTGATGAAACAGTGACATTAGGGCTAAAATATAAAATCAGATAAACAGTGTCACAGTAACCGCGCAGGGCAGCGTTCGCCGCTCGGCATCCTTGTTTCATGAAAGCTGCATGGCTGTGTGTCGCTGTTCAGCCTGCGTGGTACTGAAGATGCTGAACCAATGAACGGCAGAGGGAGACTGAAGGCGTAGGAGTGCCCGCGTCTGCACAGTAGTAGCTTTCAGTCAGCTGCCAGAGGCATTATGACACTTCAAAATAAACTGTCCCAGTCGCATGTCTATTGTTACATAAACAGGAGATTTGTTTAAAACCTGTAAAGTTATGCCTTGTGGACTCTGTTGTAATGCTGTGTCCGGCAGACCAGAGGTCAAAACTACAAATATAAGAACCAGAACCAAAAAGAATTGAATAACATTTCATGAAACGTACATAACTGCTCCTCATATACTGGTCAAATATGACCAGTTTTATTGGCAGTAAAATCAATATTATAAAATATTATAATAAAAGATATAATAATAAAATATGAAATCTATCATCTAATCATGAAAATCTATAACCTCCTTATGGTCACAAATGTCACTAGACATATTTCATGCATGGTGGTACTGTGCCGACAGTGACTTAAGGTCGGTTCACATTTTTCAAGTCTGTCTCAAATCAACAGTCAAATGTGTCCAATGAAACTGCTTTAAATTGCTGTAATCCCTGCTCTTCATCCTGGCCTTGAAGAGATTCCTTCCTAACTTGATTCGAGAAGTAGTGGTCAGTGACAAAATTCACAGTCCTCGTACGGTGCAATAATACATTCTAGAGTTCACAGGTGAAATGTCCAAATACCACAAGTGCCTCTAAATGCATCACATGTGAAACGTCCAACAACTTGCATTACATCCAATCATAAGGCCATGTGATAAGTCACGTGCTTTTTTTTTTTTTTTCATATCGGTGTTATTGGAATTGTTGAAGTCATTATTCCTGTTTGCAGCTTGTTTGAATTTGAACATGTTTTTATTTGAAATTGTCATGACATCATAATCTGATTCTAGAATGTAAAGATCAAAGCCAATTGTCTGTGGCTCTTTGATTCTAGAATCAAAGAGCCACAGACAATTGGCTTTGATCCATGATCCTAGAATCCTGAATAACCTCTAATTTTCTCTCATTTCAACAAACTTCCCAAACACTAGAACACTAATTAACTGGTTAACTGGTTATATCGAAGTAGCAATGGTGATATTCACAGAAACAGAGGAGGACCTACCTGAGGAGGCTCCCATGGATACCTCAAGTGGACTTACAAAGAGAGACAAAATGTTTACTGCTAAAGATATTCCAGAGATTGAGAGGTTATTTCGAGAAGCTGATACTGATGGAGGTGGAGGGTTGGACATGGAGGAATTTTGTGTAGCAATGGAGAAGTTATACGGTGCTGTGGATAAAGAAGATCTAATTGTCCTCCACATGCAGATTGACACAAACTGTGATAAAACTGTGGACATTGGTGAGCTAATGGACTTCCTGTTGGTTAAAAATAAGGCATCGGAAAGTATGGATTATAAAAATCAAACTTTTCCCAAACCTATCAAAATTATACCTGTGGATCACTGTAAAGCAATCGTTCGTCTGTTATTCCATCCCTATGAAAATGACAGGGAACATGATGCTGGTTCTGAGGTTTCAATAGGACAAGCCAGGACTTACCGGAAAGGTCAATACCTCTCCATCAGCTCAGATGGTATCCTCAACTTCTGGAATGACAGCTTTGACACCCCATACACAATTGCATTATACAAAACAAAAAAGGCACTTCCTTTTTCACACGTCAAGAAAGTGTGTGTTAATGACATGGTGTACATCACAGAACTCAAACAGCTGGCTATCTCTACTTCTGGCAGGGAAGTGTTATTCTATCGCTGCAATGAGTTCCCTGAGATGTTTGAAATCAGTCACTCTCTAATAGTAGAGGACAACATAGTGAATGCAATGAACTACTGGTCCAATGGCACTAAAGCAGTGTTTTCCTTTGGTGATATAAAAGGTTTTTTGTCTGTGTTTATCTCCTTCCATGTACAGAAAAACGGCCTATTCTGCACAGACGCGTACGAGAAAATCTCTCTGCAAAAGTATCATACTGTTTATGTTTCAGCCCTGCTAAAAAACTCCTCTAAAGACTTTCAGTGTTTTAAAGTCCCTATCTTTAGTGACATGTGCAGCGAGATCCGATACTTTCCAGCACTTGACTCATTTGCCATCTGCGGTAGTTCATCCAAGACAATGGTCCTTGCTGCCATACCCAAGCTACACAAAACCAGAGTCACTAAAAAAATCTTTGAGAGCAGCGGATGTAAGGAGTTTTTCACCTGTGTTGAATACTCCCCTTCAGCTGGGCGTCTGGTGACTGGTGGTACAGACGGCTTACTGCGGGTGTGGTTTCCCCACAAAACCATGTCGTGCGAACAGGCATTAAGAGGACATGTCAAATCTGTCATCCGCATTATGTTCAATCATAGGGACAAAGTATTCGTCAGTTTATCTGAGGACAAGAATATACGTGTGTGGTCCGAGGATGGCTGGCTCTGTAGGCAAAGCTTCCAGGCTCAAGACATGGGATGGGCCCCAATCTCCAGTGTGTGTTATAACATACACAACAATGAGTTAGTCCTGGCTAACTCAGATATAGGTAAATATCTTGGAAGAGGAACAGATGTTTTTAAAGATATGTTAACGTCACATGACAAACCCCTGTGCTGTGCTCTCTATCACAGCATTTTCAAACAGGTCGTCTCTGTTTGCCAAAATGGTGTGGTGACAGTGTGGGATATCTTAACAGGAAAGGCCCTCATGCAGTTCAAGGTCACTCCAGATCAGCATGTGGGGCTCACTGCCATGTCATTTGATGGACCAAAGCGTAGACTAATCACAGTTTCCCAGGATGGAAAAGTGAGACTGTGGAACTTTAACAACGGAACAGAGCTTGCTGTTCTTCCTGTGACTGTGCCAAGGGTGGTGACAGGTATTATCTGCAATAACAATAGGGTGTTTGTGTCAGGACGGAACTCCAAGATCATTTTTGACCTGGATTTAGAGGAATATGACAACAGATTTTTGGAGCATGATTATTTAAAGGACATTTCCTCAATGGATATGCACGAAACCACACTGGTTACCGCCTCCAGCAATGGAAATATTGTTATCTGGGATACTGACGCTGCCGAGGCTCTCTACTGGCTCAATGCCAGTGAGAGCCCTCGAACACAAATGGCAGGCAGAAGAGCTCAAGGCCGGACAGGGAGTCTATCTGTTGAGAAGAGGCAAAAGAATATCAGAGGTCCTCTACGTAAAAAATCTACATCTCTGACTTTGGATAAGATTGATGTGAATATCAGTCCTCTTATTATATGTCTGAAGACCAGGGGGGTCAGTGTTGACACAGCCACACTGCTGGCTTCTGCAGATGGCTACATCTATGCCTGGTCTGTTAATAGCAAGGGAGGTCTGTTAGGAAAGTTCAGGGCAGTGAATGATGAAGGTGCAGTCATTACCACCATGTCGACTGATGTCAATGAACAGATTTTACTGACTGGGGATAGTACCGGAAAGATATGTCTGTGGGACATTAAGGGTTTTGGGTTTAAAAAACAGGCAGACGAAGGGCCATTTGAGGATATAAATGGGTGGCAGGTGTCATTGTGTCCACCTCCTGTGTTGGTCTCCTGGCGATCTCACTTCTCAGGGGTGGTGAGTGTTAAGTGTGACGCCGCTTGTAAAAACGTAATTACTGCAGGGTTGGACTGCAATGTCCGGCTATGGACAAACACAGGCTGCTGTGTAGGCCTCTTTGGGAAAGACCAATGGGGTGCTACGCAACTCAAACCTGTGGAGAATGCTGACCAGGAGGAGGCAGGAAAATCAGACACAGCAGAGTCAAGAAACTCTCAAATGCCATTCCCTGAGTCTCCAAGGTCATCATCACCCAAATCACCGATACCACACTTTGAAGACCTCTATGACAGAATTAAAGAGGCAACACCTAAGAGTTTTCCAGTACTAACGTTTGATCAACTACTTGCCAACTATCGAAAGTTGGTTAAGCTAAACCCAGGACCTGACCAAATAAAAGATATCCACCTACTACAAATACTCAACGAAAAGGACAAGATCTCTACACAGCAATCTCCTAGTGAGGTCCAGCAGGGGTCTGAAAATACATCAACACCATGTCCACCAAACACCACGCCAACCACAGGCTGCATTAACGCTACAAACAGCTCACTACACATGCAGCAATCTGCTGGTGCAGTCAAGCAGGGGTCTGAGCACACTTCCAAGCATGTACATTTCTCACTCATCTCAGATACAGTGCAGCTCACACGGAGTAAGTTCAAGCCACACCCGCCTCAGACCCCGCTCATCAGAGGTGGCACTGACCTTAAACAAAGCTCTCCTCAGACAGCATCTCCATATATGAACCCCACTAGGTTCATATCTCGACGTGTGCTCAAGATTCAGCAGAGAGACACAGTAAAAGACGGTCTCCTCATACCATGTCCGCCAAATAACCTGCCAGACAGGCAGGGGTCTCATCACATACCAAAGCATCTACACTTACCACCCATCCCTCGTAGGGTTCAGCTCACAGATTGTCAGACCCAGTTTAAGCCACACCCGCCTCAGACCCCGCTCATCAGAGGTGGCACTGACCTTAAACAAAGCTCTCCTCAGACAGCATCTCCATATATGAACCACACTAGGTTCATATCTCGACGTGTGCTCAAGATTCAGCAGAGAGACACAGTAAAAGACGGTCTCCTCATACCATGTCCGCCAAACAACCTGCCAGACAGGCAGGGGTCTCATCACATACCAGAGCATCTACAATTACCACCCATCCCTCGTAGGGTCCAGCTCACAGATTGTCAGACCCAGCTGAAGTCACATCCACCTCAGACCACACCCACCACAGGCCGCACTAACGCCACAAAGAGCTCACCAAGATTCAGCCAGAGAAGACATTAAAAGGTGAGGTCCTCTCACCATGTCCAACAACCACAACCCCCATTTCCAATCACCGGCACAGGCAGCACCTTCTCCATGTATGAACTAAATGAGATCTAAAGATGGAAGGGTGTTGTACGGGTTTACTCCGGGTGCTCCGGTTTCATCCCACAATTCTGTTTTAATCAAAATTAAAACAATTATAAAAAAAATGGAAAAAAGGCAGATGTCCGCCAAACAACCTGCCAGACAGGCAGGGGTCTCATCACATACCAGAGCATCTACACTTACCACCCATCCCTCTTAGGGTTCAGCTCACACATTGTCAGACCCAGCTGAAGTCACATCCACCTCAGACCACACCCACCACAGGCCACACTAACGCCACAAAGAGCTCACCAAGATTCAGCCGGGGAAGACATTAAAAGGTGAGGTCCTCTCACCATGTCCAACAACCACAACCCCAATTTCCAATCACCGGCACAGGCAGCACCTTCTCCATGTATGAACCAAATGAGATCTAAAGATGGAAGGGTGTTGTACGGGTTTACTCCGGGTGCTCCGGTTTCATCCCACAATTCTGTTTCAATCAAAATTAAAACAATTATAAAAAAATGGAAAAAATATTTGCGAGAGAGTATTGGATTTATTAAATAATTTCATTAACAGGAATGACTCAATTAGCTATTGGCTAATATTTTTGCAGCACCATACTGTTTGGTGTTTTGTGTATATCATTTTTACCTCAAGCTGACTTATCTAAGAAATAATGTCTGCACACTGTATGACCTTCATCAGGGTGTACACACACACACACAAATACACACACATTACACACACAAATACACACACACACACACACATACATTACACACACACATACATTAATACACTAACACATAAATATACTAACACACACACAAATACACACACACACACACACACACACACACACACATACATTACACACACAAACACATACATTACCACACTAACACCTAAAGATAGAGAATAAGGTCTGGGGTATGCTTGTATTGCGGCCAGCTGGGGCATTTCATCTCCACCTGTCCAGTACGGCCAAAAGATCGGGCTCGACAGTAGCGGTGGGCGTACTGTCTGCCCTGATAGATTCCGGTGCAGAAGCTAATTTCTTAGACAAACAGCTCGCTGAGCAGACTGGGTTCCCTCTCGAACAGCTCGAAACCCTGGTAATGGCTTACGCCTTGGATGGCCGACTACTAGCTCAGGTCAGTGAACGCACCACTCCATTGACTTTAATCGTTTCTGGTAATCACGCCGAGCAGGTTAGTTTTAACATCATTTCGGCTCCTGAAACACCTCTAGTGCTAGGTCACACCTGGTTAAAATTACACAACCCACAGATCGATTGGGCTGCCGGTAGGATATTGGGCTGGAGCACTTACTGCCATCCACACTGCCTGCGTTCGGCCTTAACCCCAGTCACAGTTCCCCAGGCGCCACCGAAGTCCAGTTCTCCGGACTTGAGTGATATCCCTCCGGTATACCACGATTTAGGGGAGGTTTTTAACAAAGAGAGGGCCCTGTCTCTGCCTCCACATCGCCTTTGTTGTGTGGATAGATCATAAGAACCTGGCCTACCTCCGGTCGGCCAAGTGGTTAAACCCCCGTCAGGCTCGCTGGGCCTTGTTTTTCAGTCGGTTCAATTTTGTCATGACTTACCGTCCAGGCTCCCGTAACGTGAAGCCGGATGCTCTGTCCCGTCAGCATTTCCCGGAGAGATGGAGCCTCAGCCTGAGCTCATTCTTCCCTCTTCCTGTGTGGTTGGGGCAGTCACGTGGGAGATTGAGGCCGTGGTTAAGGAGGCCCAACGTCATCACCCCGACCCCGGCGATGGTCCTCCAAACCGGTTGTATGTACCGGACCCGGTCCGGTCACAGGTATTACAGTGGGCGCATACGTCCCGGTTCGCCTGTCATCCTGGTGTGGGGTGATCGCTTTCCCTCCTCCAGCGGCATTTTTGGTGGCCTACCATGAACGTGGATACCCGCTCCTATGTGGCGGCCTGCATGGTGTGCGCCCGAAGCAAGGCCTCGCACCAACCGCCAGCTGGTCTACTCCAACCGCTCCCAGTTCCCAGTCGTCCCTGGTCACACATCTCACTGGACTTCATCACTGGTCTGCCTCCGTCTCAAGGTAACACCGTCATTCTCACTATTGTTGACCGTTTCTCTAAAGCTGTACATCTGGTAGCTCTTTCTAAGCTTCCTTCCGCCAGGGAGACTGCGGAGCTGGTGACTCATCACGTCTTCCGCCTACATGGCATTCCTGCAGACATAGTGTCAGACCGGGGCCCGCAGTTCATCTTGCAGGTATGGAAGGCGTTTTGTCAAGGACTGGGGGCATCAGTGAGTTTATCCTCTGGTTTCCATCCCCAGACTAATGGCCAGACGGAGCGGGTGAACCAGGATGTGGGGGCTGCTTTACGGTGTGTCACTCCCGCCAACCCCAGTTCCTGGAGCAACCAGTTGGGATGGATCGAGTATGCACACAACTCCCTGACCTGCGCGGCAACGGGACTGTCGCCATTTGAGGCGTCTCTGGGATACCAACCCCCTCTGTTTCCTTCACAGGAACAGGAGCTAGCAGTTCCCTCCATCCAGCAACACCTAGGGTCAGAGGCAAACAAACGACGGGCCGACCTGCACAGGAGTTCGGCTCCGGAGTACCGGCCAGGTCAGAAAGTTTTGCTTGCTACTAGGAATATTTTATTAAGAGGAGAGTCTAAGAAACTGGCCCCCCGCTACGTCGGCCCTTTTGTCATTGATCGCATTATTAACCCTGTTGACTCAAACTTCCCCGTTCTATGCGAATTCACCCCACTTTTCATGTATCCCAACTAAAACCTGTGGCTTCTAGTCCTCTCTGCCCTCCGTCCGTTCCCCCTCCTCCCGCCCGGCTAGTGGCTGGTCACCCTGTTTTCGTGGTCCGGTGGCTTTTGGACGTCTGTCGTCGGGGCAGGGGTCTACAATACTTGGTGGATTGGGAGGGGTACGGGCCGGAGGAGACATCATGGATACCCCGGTCTTTTATTGTGGATCCCCAGCTGGTGCGGGACTTTCGTACTGTTGTGGTTAGGGCTGTTTCTCCCACTGCCCTTTTGTGGTCCTCGTTTTTTTCCCTGTGGATTCCAGATACCACCATGACCCAGCCGCCAGCCTGCCCCTGCCAGTCTTCCTCTCCGGTTCCTTCTCACCTGGTCCACCTGCTTTCGCTTCAGCCTGCCCAGCCCGTCCTCCCCTCCGGGTTTCCCCTTGCCAGCTCTAACTGCCTCCACTTCATTTTAATAAACTGTGTTTTTTATTTGCACGCCAGTGTTTCGAGTTTCTGTTTTTGGGGTCCCGTTCTGACGCGTCCGTAACAGAGACAGGGACTTTTCTTATCTGCTCCAGAGCTTTTGACACTACACACACAAATTTCACACAGTGTGTTCAGCAGGCTTTTTCTCTCTCTCCTGATATAAGATTTAGCCCATAGGAGCTACGGTCTTTGCACTATAAGCAGGACTTTGAGAGATTTAGTCTCCATTAACTACCTGACCTGTCTAAGTTGCAGTCTGCCCCTCCCCTCTCCACTCCCTCAGGGTGCCACAGTCGCCATAGTGGCCGGTGTGTGTGCATGTCACTTACAGTAAGAAATCCCAGTGCTCAAATGATGGTCCTTTAAACAATACAGTATAGCAGATTTTCAAAGTAAAACCCCCCAGATGGTAACAGGAGTTTATCTGGTGGTCACAGACCATGCCAGATTTTCAAAATAAAAGCCCCAGATGATAGCAAAAGCGTATTGGGGGGCCATGGACAAGGCTGGCTTTTCACAAAAAAGCTGATAGCTGTTAACAGAAGCTTACCTGGTGTCCACAGACAAGGCTTGATTTTCAAAATAAAATCCCTAGATGAGGGTCAGACAGGACTGGGACATCCTTTTCAAGAACTTTTTCAAGGTTTATCTACTTATTCATACTTTAAACTACAAAGTAGCCAGCTATCCAGTTTAGCATCAGCCTTTCAACAATCCTTAAAATATTCCACATCATTCATACATTTTCAGTATTATTCAACATTTCAGGCCAGCTATCCAGTTTAGTGCAAGCCTTTCAACAGATATTAAAATATTCAACATCATTCATAAATTTTCAGTATTATTCAACATTTCCAGCCAGCTATCCAGTTCAGCGCAAGCCTTTCAACAAATATTAAAATATTCAACATCATTCATACATTTTAGTATTATTCAACATTTCAAGCCAGATATTCAGCTTAGCGTCAGCCTTTCAACAATCCTTAAAATATTCCACACAGAGTTGCCAACTCCTCAGTAAGGAAAGTAGCTATTGGCTGACCTAAAAGTCGCTAGAAGTCGCTAAATGACGTCATCGCCTAATTTGCATAATTGACAATTTGCATATAATTGTAATGGACGCTGTAGGAGAGAGGAATAACATCGTGGGAGAAACAAAAGGTGAGTAAAAAACACCCTAAATATGTTTAGAACTACAAATGAACTTTCTTCTGTTGATTCTTGGTTTGTTTTTTTAAATTTTGCCATTGAAATAGGCCATCACTTCTCAAAATAACTTCATGACTTAAATGCTTTGTCTAGACCCACATTACATAAATCAATTTTGTCCTGTATTGTTAAATGTTAGAATATCAAATTTAATCAAAAGACTTTTATGTGGGGTGGAATTGCTCTACGTCCAACCCTCCTCCTTGGGACCGGCAAAGTGACCCAAAAGAGACACTTTGGCAGAGTTACTTAGGTTTTTTTTTTAAAAGTTTTTTTTTGTTTAGTTTTGTTAAGTTTAGACTGAGACATGATGAGCTACCTAGCTAGATGTTTACTTATGTCACAGAGACTGAGGCTGTGTGAGTCAAATGCAATTATTTATTTTAGTGTGACAGTGAAGAAACATTTACATTTACATCCCGCTCTGTAAGCCAGGGCAGGATCAGCGGCAGCTTTGCGTGCGCACGATTCATTTGCAGTCTGGACGTGGAGTGGTGTGGGTCTCCTCTCTGCTCTGACTGCAGCTGGGACTGCTGCGCGAGGCTACTGTGAGACTGACCACCTGTGAATGCTTTGGGACGGGGGAGGGGCTCACAGCAGCACCCGCTGCTCGTTGAGGACAGTAACTGCAGAACGATATGTGCTTTCACGTCAGAGTCTCCAAAACACCAGAAAGTCTCCAATAACACCAGAAAAAGTCGCTAGATTTGACGCTAGTCACTTTTGACAAAAAAAGTCGGCAAGAGGATTTGGAAAGTCGCCAGATTTAGCGAGAAAGTCGCCAAGTTGGCAACACTGTCCACTCCACCTGACAATAGTAAAAAATAAATTGAATGAAGTCAGTTGAGACATGAAAATACACTATTAGCCAAAAACCATCATAAACATTACATTTTCATTTATACCTCACATTTTGTTGAGTGACCTTTAGCATGCATCACTGATAAAAATGGCCGCATTTGCAGCACATACTGCAGCTCTGGAAAGGACTCAACTACCCTCTGTACATACGGGTAGTATTTACACATGACGTCAATGCAAACAAACTCAATCTTGCGTTCTTTTCCAAGATCTTGCTGTAGGTAGAGAGGGTAGGCAAAGATTTCCCCACGAAACGTGGAGGGCTGCATCCAAAACAGAGATAGATTTCTTTGAAAGGGGTTTATTTCATTACTATATTAATGGATATTCTAAAATATACAAAAATTACTAATTACTATTACAAAATTGCATAATTACTTATCAATCATAGCTGATACTGAAATGTCTAAAGACCATTTTACTATGGCATTTTGTAAGTACAAAAGGTGTAAATAGGTTTACAATAAAAAATTCACTACAACATTTTTTTCTTACCACTAAATAGAATGCAGTGTCTGCAGACTGATGTCATCATGCCCTCTTCATCCAGTCTGGGCTCTGACTTTCTGGTAGCCTCCCTGCCTGCTTTGAAGTTTGATTTACCACAGGATGGGCGTCCAGGTGCCTATTGAAACAAACAATACAACAGCCATTCCAAAAAGTAATTGCATCTTTTACATC
Organism: Macquaria ambigua; assembly: GCA_008360985.2. NCBI lineage: Eukaryota > Metazoa > Chordata > Actinopteri > Centrarchiformes > Percichthyidae > Macquaria > Macquaria ambigua. Next base: position 63,510 of record VMKM01002470.1, read on the forward strand.
TTACAATCCACCAAGAACTTTAGCACATAAAGAAAATGCTAAGAGACAACTCACGGTAAAAGTCACAGATTTTACTTTGTCTCGAATACTTTTAACACATTCTTCTACATCTGCGTCTTTGGCAATGAAAGTCCCTTCAAAGTACGGGCATTCATCCGTCCTATGAAGAAAAAAGCAGTTAATTGATGAATATAGTATATAAAGATAATTTCCATGTGGCTTTCTTGCTACTTACCCTATGGAAGCCGAGAACGGCCATGCTTGAAATTATTTTTTAATGCCGTTATCTCGAGATCACGAGTTAATTATTCCGTTATCTCGAGAAAACGAGCTTTGTTATCTCGAGATCACGAGTTAATTATTCTGTTATCTCGAGAAAACAACGCTCGTTTTCTCGAGATAACGGAATAATTAACTCGTGATCTCATACAGTAATACACTAACACATAAAGATACTAACACACACACACACACACACACACTTGTTTTTGCTACCCCATGAGGACTCCTGACTAAGAGGTTACACGTGGGGACACTGCTTTCTAAATGAAATAGAGGCGTAGTTTTAACTCACAGATTTTTTGTAGGATCCTGGGATCCCAAAAATCAACTTCCCCATTGGAATTTCTCAAATTTAAGAAACTTACATTTTGTCTGATTTTTCTACTCTGGTGGGGACGCTTCCATTGTGTCTTATCACAAACCACCATTAGGTGTCACTGTTACACATTTGTCCGTAGAGGATTTATTTGTATACTTAATAGCCTTATAAGGTAAGCAATGGAGGGTAAGGTTTTAGAATCAATAAAAAGCTTTATTTAAAAGAGAGAATGGTGCTGTATTATATTTGTATTTTTGTTTATTACTTTTATATTTCATTTGTATATTCACTATTAACTAATTTGCACATTGACTAATGATCTGTACATATTGGACTCAATACAAATGTTTAAATTAAGAGCTTTATATAACCAAAGTTATGTGCATGGCTTCCAGGGTTGCATAATATCTTTCAGACATATATAAAAAAACACAAATACTGTATTTGAATAACACAACAACTGTAATGCTTTCAACAGTAAACAACTGTAATGCTCTTAACATTAATTTCTTACTATTTCAACTGCAAAACAACAATGCTTCCAGCAAACTGTTGTGTGAGGGGTGGATGTAGCAAAATAATGATAAAAATAGGATGCGATGAAAATGCATGTGAAAATAAATATGCAGCAAAAATTATCAAGTGATTTGATTAATTTAAATCTGATTAAATTTGATTAAAACAGTCATGATATGATGAAAACAGAGCCAATCAAATCACTTTATTTATCACTCCATTTTTCAATTCACGTCTTTTCATCACCTTCATTTTTATAAATTAATTTTTGTTATGTACTTATTACAACCTCTAATATGACTGCACTGTATAATATAAATATATATTTTGATTTTCAGTGCAATGTAACAGTTTCAAATAAAAAATGCAACAAAAATCTATATGCATATGTATCACAGTGCATATATTACAAAGTAATGTAACACAACTCTATTGCTATTATGCAAATAAAAGCATTTCACCTACAGAGAACAGGCAAGATTTAGAACTCCAGCAACAAATGTACATGTTTATCTTGCATCTGACAGCAATAGTGCACAAATGTCAAAGCTTACCTTTGTTTCGCAGAGTTTCGCTTTAAAGCATCAATGCGTTTTTTACATAAAATTTCACTCCCTCCCAACTCCTCCCTTTCAGAGCTATTGGTGAAGTCTCGATGCACTCTTGACACTGGGCTTTCCCAGGAACTCTCCCTGAGGTGATGTAGTCCATCAGCATTTTCTCCACAGCCTGGACTTCTTCTTCGGCCCACTTCTTCCATTTGGTTTATGATGACCCTGAATAAAATGAGACAGTAACTTAATTTACTTAACTTAAGAGAGGAACATAAAGTTTGTGTGCGGTGTGACATGACCAGCCCATAATGAGGCTATAATGACAACAGCTCCTGACCGTAGTAGCAGTACACAGAAGTAAAGGTAAAAGTACTAGTAGAACAACCTGTAGTAGAACTAACAGAAGTATAGAGCAACAGTCCTATCAGAGCAATTAGTCAGTCTAGGCTGTAAGAGGTAGTAGCTTGGAGGTTTCTATGTTTTTGCCAGGATGTGCTTTATTATATCTATATGGTTGCCTGGATACACTAAGGGGTTGCTAGGGCACTAGATGGTTGCTAAGGTGCACTACATGCTTGCATGTGTTTTGTAGGTGGTTGATAGGTTGCTATCTGAAGCCTCCATTCACCTGTTTATATCACTCTTATGGTTTCCAGACACCAAAGAAGGCTGACCCATTCATAAGCCATTAGAGAAAAAGCAGCTTACCTTTTGGTGTGTGTGATTTGCCAGAGACCTCCCCGACTAGTGGCATCTTTTCATCCAACTCACCTATTCAAACACATGAGAAAAACTGAGAAGAACACCCCCTCACATATGCCCTCCAGATAATATGTGTGTGTGTATGTGTGTGTGTCGTGGGGGTGTGGGGGAGGACATGTCTCCGTGGGCACAATTTGAGTGTGAGAACATCAACTGTTGTTTAGCTCCTTTAATAGCAGTTTTTCTATTTAGGTGCCAAAGTCACAGGAACAGAATCTGTCACTGGGCGTTTGAATGAGGGAGGCTGACAAGCAGTTAACCTGTTGTAAAATTCCATCTGGGTGCACGCCTGGATCCAGCCCACCACCCATGTCTCATTGCGAGGAATTGGGGGCATCACAATCCGCGCCGAGGCTTTGAAATAGGGCGTCTTGTATCGTAGTACTATGGGTGAGTTCTCCTCAATGACAGTCGGGCAGTGATCTATGGTGGCGGACAGGTCGTACACCACTATGTTCTCTCGTTTGATGCGTGATTTGTTACAGGCTATGCTCTGGATGCAGCCCATGGCTGTGCAGGTAAAGGTGATGGTCAGGAGCAGCCAAGAGAGCCTGACAGGCCTGGGGAACAGCACTGCTGACTGGGACTCGACCAGTATCAACACTATGAGGCTGTGCATCAGATGAAACTGTAAGGCAAAGGTGGGTGCTACCACGCCGTATAGGCCCAAATCAGAATCAGAATCAGGCTTCAGCGAGATCACAGGAGGGGGGACAAGCTGGGTCCAGTGAGACCAGGAATCCAGGTTCAATCCCTCTGTGTCAGCAGGCACCCATCCTGCTGATGTATGGGCACATCAGCCAGCTGCAGGTGCTCTGACCTCTCTGGTCAGGTATGATTGTATCCTCTCCACTCAGACAGTGCACACTGTCTGTTTCTGTGTACCCTCTCCTCAAGGATCCAGCCTGTCTGCGCTCCTGCTTGAACCCCTGCCTGTAACCTTTGATCCTCTTCTTTCTTCCCCGAGCTTGTTGATGCGTCACTGTACATGAGATGCTGCTGCTGCCAATATCCCGTGCGGCGGCGTTACTGTCCGTCATGCCTGTCGACTCGACGGGAGGGAAACCCGGTGAAACAAACAAAACATGGGAGTCCGAGCATCTGGGATGCGAAAAACAGCTTCCTCTTGCAGAGTTAGACGACACAGGCGGGTTATTCCCGATCAAAATGAGGGAGAAAATGAGCTGCAAATATAACCGACAGTTAATCTGCTATAGACTGATGAAACAGTGACATTAGGGCTAAAATATAAAATCAGATAAACAGTGTCACAGTAACCGCGTAGGGCAGCGTTCGCCGCTCGGCATCCTCGTTTCATGAAAGCTGCATGGCTGTGTGTCGCTGTTCAGCCTGCGTGGTACTGAAGATGCTGAACCAATGAACGGCAGAGGGAGACTGAAGGCTTAGGAGTGCCCGCGTCTGCACAGTAGTAGCTTTCAGTCAGCTGCCAGAGGCATTATGACACTTCAAAATAAACTGTCCCAGTCGCATGTCTATTGTTACATAAACAGGAGATTTGTTTAAAACCTGTAAAGTTATGCCTTGTGGACTCTGTTGTAATGCTGTGTCCGGCAGACCAGAGGTCAAAACTACAAATATAAGAACCAGAACCAAAAAGAATTGAATAACATTTCATGAAACGTACATAACTGCTCCTCATATACTGGTCAAATATGACCAGTTTTATTGGCAGTAAACTCAATATTATAAAATATTATAATAAAAGATATAATAATAAAATATGAAATCTATCATCTAATCATGAAAATCTATAACCTCCTTATGGTCACAAATGTCACTAGACATATTTCATGCATGGTGGTACTGTGCCGACAGTGACTTAAGGTCGGTTCACATTTTTCAAGTCTGTCTCAAATCAACAGTCAAATGTGTCCAATGAAACTGCTTTAAATTGCTGTAATCCCTGCTCTTCATCCTGGCCTTGAAGAGATTCCTTCCTAACTTGATTCGAGAAGTAGTGGTCAGTGACAAAATTCACAGTCCTCGTACGGTGCAATAATACATTCTAGAGTTCACAGGTGAAATGTCCAAATACCACAAGTACCTCTAAATGCATCACATGTGAAACGTCCAACAACTTACATTACATCCAATCATAAGGCCATGTGATAAGTCACATGCTTTTTTTTTTTCATATCGGTGTTATTGGAATCGTTGAAGTCATTATTCCTGTTTGCAGCTTGTTTGAATTTGAACGTGTTTTTATTTGAAATTGTCATGACATCATAATCTGATTCTAGAATGTAAAGATCAAAGCCAATTGTCTGTGGCTCTTTGATTCTAGAATCAAAGAGCCACAGACAATTGGCTTTGATCCATGATCCTAGAATCCTGGATAACCTCTAATTTTCTCTCATTTCAACAAACTTCCCAAACACTAGAACACTAATTAACTGGTTAACTGGTTATATCGAAGTAGCAATGGCGATATTCACAGAAACAGAGGAGGACCTACCTGAGGAGGCTCCCATGGATACCTCAAGTGGACTTACAAAGAGAGACAAAATGTTTACTGCTAAAGATATTCCAGAGATTGAGAGGTTATTTCGAGAAGCTGATACTGATGGAGGTGGAGGGTTGGACATGGAGGAATTTTGTGTAGCAATGGAGAAGTTATACGGTGCTGTGGATAAAGAAGATCTAATTGTCCTCCACATGCAGATTGACACAAACTGTGATAAAACTGTGGACATTGGTGAGCTAATGGACTTCCTGTTGGTTAAAAATAAGGCATCGGAAAGTATGGATTATAAAAATCAAACTTTTCCCAAACCTATCAAAATTATACCTGTGGATCACTGTAAAGCAATCGTTCGTCTGTTATTCCATCCCTATGAAAATGACAGGGAACATGATGCTGGTTCTGAGGTTTCAATAGGACAAGCCAGGACTTACCGGAAAGGTCAATACCTCTCCATCAGCTCAGATGGTATCCTCAACTTCTGGAATGACAGCTTTGACACCCCATACACAATTGCATTATACAAAACAAAAAAGGCACTTCCTTTTTCACACGTCAAGAAAGTGTGTGTTAATGACATGGTGTACATCACAGAACTCAAACAGCTGGCTATCTCTACTTCTGGCAGGGAAGTGTTATTCTATCGCTGCAATGAGTTCCCTGAGATGTTTGAAATCAGTCACTCTCTAATAGTAGAGGACAACATAGTGAATGCAATGAACTATTGGTCCAATGGCACTAAAGCAGTGTTTTCCTTTGGTGATATAAAAGGTTTTTTGTCTGTGTTTATCTCCTTCCATGTACAGAAAAACGGCCTATTCTGCACAGACGCGTACGAGAAAATCTCTCTGCAAAAGTATCATACTGTTTATGTTTCAGCCCTGCTAAAAAACTCCTCTAAAGACTTTCAGTGTTTTAAAGTCCCTATCTTTAGTGACATGTGCAGCGAGATCCGATACTTTCCAGCACTTGACTCATTTGCCATCTGCGGTAGTTCATCCAAGACAATGGTCCTTGCTGCCATACTCAAGCTACACAAAACCAGAGTCACTAAAAAAATCTTTGAGAGCATCGGATGTAAGGAGTTTTTCACCTGTGTTGAATACTCCCCTTCAGCTGGGCGTCTGGTGACTGGTGGTCCAGACGGCTTACTGCGGGTGTGGTTTCCCCACAAAACCATGTCGTGCGAACAGGCATTAAGAGGACATGTCAAATCTGTCATCCGCATTTTGTTCAATCATAGGGACAAAGTATTCGTCAGTTTATCTGAGGACAAGAATATACGTGTGTGGTCCGAGGATGGCTGGCTCTGTAGGCAAAGCTTCCAGGCTCAAGACATGGGATGGGCCCCAATCTCCAGTGTGTGTTATAACATACACAACAATGAGTTAGTCCTGGCTAACTCAGATATAGGTAAATATCTTGGAAGAGGAACAGATGTTTTTAAAGATATGTTAACGTCACATGACAAACCCCTGTGCTGTGCTCTCTATCACAGCATTTTTAAACAGGTCGTCTCTGTTTGCCAAAATGGTGTGGTGACAGTGTGGGATATCTTAACAGGAAAGGCCCTCATGCAGTTCAAGGTCACTCCAGATCAGCATGTGGGGCTCACTGCCATGTCATTTGATGGACCAAAGCGTAGACTAATCACAGTTTCCCAGGATGGAAAAGTGAGACTGTGGAACTTTAACAACGGAACAGAGCTTGCTGTTCTTCCTGTGACTGTGCCAAGGGTGGTGACAGGTATTATCTGCAATAACAATAGGGTGTTTGTGTCAGGACGGAACTCCAAGATCATTTTTGACCTGGATTTAGAGGAATATGACAACAGATTTTTGGAGCATGATTATTTAAAGGACATTTCCTCAATGG
>VMKM01002471.1:0-70265 GCA_008360985.2 Macquaria ambigua
AAGGGACTGGCTTTATGACTAATACAGTAATTGATGGAGAAAAGCTTCCTGGGTCACAAAATAGGAGCCATTATCTGCTGAATTAGCAAAGTGGGAGACAAAATGACGCACGGCCATTCAGTGATTTGCAGAGAAAGGCAGAGAATTGGGAAAAGGGCACTTGTTATCCATCTTGCTACAAATAGGTATCTTTCACAGCACATAGAGACCTTTTGGTACTATTAGAGGTACAACTACAAGCAAACTAATTCCACTTTCTCCTGCCACTCATGTGTCTGTGAAGAGAGTGTAATCAAGGTGAGGATGCAGATGAGAATGACATCAATTTAAACTTTTTTTTACAGTTGTACTCTTAGTTGCTCTAGATACAAGCAACGAGTTAAAAGCATATAACTTATTCCACATATTTCCATCCCACTCGCTGCCACTTTATCCCAACAGACACTCTACTGCCTATATGTACTAACAGATATAATCTTGTGTCTTTTTTGGTATGTTTACTAAGTAGATAAGAGCAATATCAATGACTGCATGTTACTTATTTAAAAGAAGTTGATTTACTGAAGCTAATCCTGACTGAGATCAAACTTAATTTTCGTATTAGCCAGCAGACACATGACACACATACACGGGCACTGTCAAGACAGACTGCTTGGGAAAAAAACAACAACCGACTAGAGAGTGGAGCAATTTGGCATCCCACCATGTTCTGTTTTTACTAATTAGAACTTTGGACATTCTCTACTGATTTAAATATAATTTACTTTGAGGCATTTCTAAACTTTCAAAGGTGTTCAGCGATAATAATCTAAGTCAAGTGGACTAGCAGTGCAGAGAGATGTTGCTGACGTTGAACTACAGCCATGTGAGATTTACTAGGTTTCAGTGTCCGTCTAACAGCTATCCAAAAGGCCCAGCAGGCCGCCAAGCTGCTAGAGCTGCCTGTCTGTCAGTCCTGGACCTGACTTAAAACGCTTCCAGCCTTTATCAGCACACAAACACACACGTTGGTATACGGATGGAGGGATGGACGGACGGACAGATTGATAGATAGATTGATTGAGCCAAATGTGCATTCAAGTGGATGCATTAAATGGCACAAACAGACACACAAACTCTCTCTCTCACAGTCACACTCACACACACCACACACCTTCCTGGCCTAAACAACCAAGCCCCATCAATCAGGACCAATTCTCACAGGCTGACTAGGCAAGTGCCATCACTATGGAAACCAAGCCTGTACTCTAAACCCGTCTTTCTTCGTCTTGTCTGGAGGTTTTCACATGCAATCACTGCCAACAAAGACCAGCAGACTGCTGCAAAAACTTGAACCAGGCGAGCAAGAGAGAAAAGTAAAAGGAGAGGAAATAAACTTGGTTAGTCTGTTGCCAGTTTCTGAAAATTGTTTGCAAGTAATGATGGATAACTTGGTGGGATCAACATAAGCCCACTTAGAAGATGAAGAGGTGAGGATTTTCAGTCAACAATGTGGTGTCTGATATGAGATCATCTATTTTTTAACAGATTTTGTAAAAGAGGGCACTACATTTCCATGAAATAATATCAGCTAAACCTGGCAGCACCTGTAGAAATCTGTAGCACCTGTTATAAACTAAAAATCTGTATTAGAGAACTGAAGGAGAAGCACTTTCCCTCCCTCTTCATCTGTTGCCGCGGTGCTCTTGAGCAGGACACTTACCTCATAATAGTGATGCTGAAGGGGAAAACCGTGGAATACTGTGATTGTGCTGGTGAGGTGTGAATGTCTGAAATTGTCTGAATGTGTGCTTAAAATAAGCATGCATGCTATGGCCAGTCAGGATAAAAGAAATACTACTAAACTAATCTCAACTGTAGCTATATTCCACAGAGCATGTTTGGGTCAGGCTCCATTCCTACGTAACCCTTGCCTTGGCTGTGCAAGCTTAAGGGTTAATGAAACAGTTACTTTCCCAATTAAAGTGTAAGGAAGAAAGGCTAATTGGGATTTGCTCTAGGGGCAGCCGAGGTGCCAAGCAGGTGTGGACGTAATGATTCACAAACTGAGTTTGTACTGCCTGGATTGTACAGCCAGTTCCCACAATGGAAACTTGTCTATTATCATATTCTCCTTTCAATAATCTGATAAAAAGGTGGGAATATTTTACCTGTTTGAATACAATTCAACTTTTTTGATGGAATTTGATGTAAAATATGACATTTTCTTTGTACAATGTGGAAAGAAAGGCCTTACTTAAAAGCATTATCACATCTTTTGAGACAATTCTCAAAACAACTGACTTCCACTGCCAAGAAATGAAATGATGTCACTTCATTATGAAATGTTGTCACTTGTTTTAAGCAAACAGAGATTTCAAGGCTCAGCAGTACATGCAACGAGTAAATGCGTGATGTTTTTGTGCAAACCCTTCCCCATTGCATCATACAGTGTGCCATCTATGTCGACTGCACTCCAAACAATCTCGCAGGGCTCAAGCTTTGCAGTCCATGAGGGACTTGTGGCAGGATGTGGGAACCCAGTATAAAATAAGTTCTGGAGTGTTAATACCCAGAGGTGAAAAACTTTGCCCGACCACAGTGCTGTCACTGTGAAGCTGCATTTCTAAAAAGAGTGGCACACTCGTAATATGCGCAAATTGGTCCCATTGAAACCATTGTTGAAGGCTAAAGAAAAAAGTGAAAGACACTAAGTATCCTTCCGCCCATTGGAAATGAATAGGCTCTATTCCTCAGAGAGAGAGGGGGGGGATTAAGCTTAAGTGTGTGTCTGATTTCAAAATGGCCATGGAGCACACACAGAGGAGGTGAAATGGGTCCAATTTTGTGTCATTTGGAGACTCACTTGAGGAAATTGACACTTGTTGGCTCATTAAATGAAGAGGACACCCCCAGTTGCCAAAGGTGTTATAGGTCTGATCAAAACAAAGAACAAGAGAATAAAGAAAATGGAGACAAAACAATCTTCTATCACTCTATTGAAAACAAAACATAAAACTCTGAAAAACACTCACTGTATATTTCTCTTTATCTAAATCCAAGTAAAGTCATTTGCAAGGAAAAAGTCTCCACCTGTGCAGTCTGAGAAAGAAGGTTTGAAAAATTATCGGACCAACAGGCATCAAGGAATATATTTCTTTAGGGGGATTCAAAAACCTTTGAAGATCTAAACTCGCTCAGCAAAGCATCAATTTTTAAATCCAGGTTGGTGGCGAGTTGAATTCCTTTCTGCTGGAAGAAGAAAAAAAACCCAAAACATCGAGGGATAGTGCCTTTCACGCACTTCAATCACTCGTATTGTTCTGTCAAACTGAGTACATATAACATCGCTCAAACTACTGGAGCATATTACAGAAAAGAGACTGAGAAAGAGAGATGATGGCAAAAAAAAAAGAGATATAAGCATCACCCACACTGTGGCTGCAAGCTTGGAGGACAGCTATTTGATCCTTTGTTCTGACCAAAACTGTGTTTTTAGAGGTACAGTTCAATAAAATAAATGACATTGACTGGATTGTTTGTGATACTATTGCCACAGTGTTTTGTCTTTCTGAACTAATTTGACAGTCAGGCATCCACTGTATGCTGTCCTGTGACCTCTTGGTAATCAGCCATATGGGCTAGAGCTGCACTGTTCATTGGTTGTTTGTTCTTTCAACACTGTAAATCATTTCAGTGGGGATAAAGAGGAGGTTTCTTGTCAACACTGTTCAGCCGTCTTGTATGGCAAAACATTAGTACGTATCCAGCAAGTAAGCACATGTGCTTAAAGCTCCCACGTGAAACATGCAACAAATGGCAATTGGAACCACTTTTTGGTTTTTTTTTTATGGTGGCAAATCCCCCAAAGTGCCAGTGAGAACACACCTATTTCAATTTTGATTGGAGAATACTGTCGACTTTATAGTGAATGCAAAATCGGGGGATTGAAGGACACTTAAGAAGAATGAAAGATTATTTCTTGCACCACTAAATCAAATTGTTCCCCTCTACCATTTGTAAGTGTACAGCTCTGAGAAACCAACCTAAAACAACCTTCAGAACGTAGACAGCGTCAATAGGCTACTTGAGGCAGGGATTCATGCCTGTAACTCAATTAAAAATTAACTTGTTTTCTTCTTATTTGTAGAGAAAAACAGTGTATGAAGTAAAGCATGGGGCCAGGCATGCAACAGCAGGGTGCACATAAAATTGAATTTGACAGAATTAACTTGACAGTGTTGGCTCAAACATAATTTGACTGGAAAAGATAAGGAATGAGGGAGGGCGAAGGAAACACAGAGAGCAATAGAGAGAAACAGAGAGAACAAGAAAATAACGGCTCCACTAAGGGGCTTCATTTTTTTCCAATTGGCAGCTTCAAAGGAATATAAATAATTGAACACCCTCACCCCATCACTGTGAGTTCTGGCCAATTACTATTAGGAGTACTTTGCCAAGAATGCTACTGTTGAGGACTCTAAAAGGCCAAAAGAAAGGAGAAGGAAGAAGTGAGGAGGAGGTGAAAGGCCAGAAAAAATGCTGACAAATAACCCTGTCCCCCCGTCTAAAAACATAAACCCAAATACAAACAACTGCTGCAAGACAGAGTCACTTAACTCAAGAAAAGTGAAGAAATTGTAATATATCAGAAAATAATAAAAACAAGTTTTATCTTTTTTTCCCTTCAGTGAGGACAATATGAACGTAGGACTATTAAAACATCAGGCATTCAGGGGAATAATCAGGGAAAGAGAATAGGACAGTATCTATTTTCCTCCATTCCTCCACATAATGGGAATGGCAGAGCTGTTGGAGCTGAGGTTTGTTCAAGTTACTCTGGGCCCCCAAAGGTCTTAGTGTCTGGTGATGTGTGTGCGTGTGCGTATGTGTGTGTGTGTGTGTGTGTGTGTGTGTGTGTTTGTATGTGGCCACTTTTCTGTGTGTAAGAAACGGTGAACACCATGGCAACTCCCCACAGCTCATCAATCAAAAAAAAATAATATTACAAGATGGTATTCATACATCTAATAACTTCAGTAATTACCTACACTTTCAATATTCACTGAGACATTTTTAATCAGCCTCCCTGATAATGTCAGAAACCCAACCTTCTGATGGTTGAAGTAAAAAATTAAACACACCTTTTGACTGCTGTGTTTGATTAAGTTCTTTTAACCAGTACTGTCTAATATACTGGTTTATTTTACACTTCTTTTTTCCCCCCTTTAATCATGACTAAAAAGCACCCTGGGTTGCAATGTTGCAAAAATTCTATAAATAGTTGACTTGATTTCCACTTTTAAAACAATTGCTATTTTACCATTTAATGTCCAATGATAGAAAATTACTTTGATAATGTTTGTTAAAAAAATAAAGGATATACTTGTTTGCCTGCAAATGTTTTGGAGCAAAATAGCATGCACAAATATGGTGATAGCTTGCTGGTTTACACTTTTATCTTTATATTTATTTATTGCTAGCAAATTTAGTTGGCTTGACTAGATATTTATTTTAATATTTATCTTGTTTGTGTTGACTGGGTGTCTACATTCCATATTTGTACATATTTTAAATTATTGTTATTTATGGCGTCTTGGATGACAGGCCTTTGAGCTAAAAGGTCCAAACAAATGATAAAAAAAATATATATGAATATCACATGTTAACACAATTACTTTGGGTTTTTCCTCATAAAGTCAATGCACAACACTGCCATCTAGTTTTATAGCTGTGCTACAGCAAATATAATAGATCTTCTTGCTCAATATGCTATAGTCACATATGTCAAAAGCTCAGGTGACACTCCACACATTAGTATAATGCAGCCTTTACACACACACACACACACACACACACACACACACACACACACACACACACACACTTATATGTGCGTGCACCTGCACACAAATTTAATGCAAATATAGATATACACACACAAACAGGGAGCCGAGCATTATTACGGTTGAGGTGGCGGGATTTATTGAGCCATCTTTCTTTCTCTTTTGATTAAAAATGTCTCCTTCTCACTGTGATTTATGAGTGTAAATGGAAAGGGATGGAGGGCAGAGAGGGAGACAGAGAGAGGGAGGGATGTGAGAGGAAGGGATGACATCATGCTTTCAGCTGGGCCTTTCTTGCAAAAGGGTGGCACCCACTGTGCGCGTGTGTGTGTGTGTGTGTGTGTGTGTGTGTGAGTGAGAGAGAGAGAAAGTGTTGATATGAGGTGGGGGTTGGTGTCTTTACCCCCCCAATCCTCTCAGTCCACCAGGTGGGAGTGATTATAATTGGACAACTGCACCACTGGGCTGGGCTGTGTGTGTATGTGTGTGTGGGCTTGTGCATGTGGGTGTGAAAGACGATCAGAGAGAGCAAAAGAAGGTAGTCTGTGACTGTGTGCATATATTTCCAGACATAATGGTGGGGCAACGCTGTGTGGCCCCAAAAAGAGATGAGAAAGAAGCGCGAGAGAGTGTGTGTGTGTGTGGCCAGGAGGGGGGAGGACAAAAAAAAAAAAAACACAAAGTGTGAACATGAGCAAGAGACAATAAAGCAGAGTGGGAGAGCTTGACAAAAACAGCCATCATATCCACAGGCAGAGCAGACAAAGACTGGCAGATACTGACAGATGGGGAGAAAGCCCTGCTGTTAGTGTATTTGTAAGTGTGTGTGTGTAAGAGACAGAGAGAGAGATAGAAAGAGAGATGGAGAGAGAGAGAGAGAGAGCTAATCTCCATCAAAGATGAAGCAGACTGCACTGAATGTTATTTAAACCAGGGTGAGCAAACAGAGGCTGTGAATAAGTTGAAGTGGAGGAGAAAAACTGAGTCCTAACATGGTGGGCAACTGTCTTAATATGCAACATGATACAAAAAGGAAGAGAACAAAGACATCTGTTTGACATCTGTCTGAGTGCAATTTCAGATGTTTTCAGCCAGCTGAGCTGAAAGACACTCGAATTATGCCACCAGACACTCAAACCACCATGCAATCAAGAGCAGACAGCTCTGTTGCGACATGAGAAAAATCAAGTCCTCCTCATGTTATCTTAAACCACTGAGAACACACTCACTGAATGTCAGAAACTGAGACGAACAAAGAGACAGACAGAGGGGAAATGGCAAAAAATGCAATTTATCTTGCAAACTACCTAAGATAGACTCAACTTCCTCAAAATGTCGGTTGTGGCACCTACACTGTGGAAAAGTATGCCTGAAATATCACTTTGGCTGATTCTGTTGATATTTTCAAGTGCCATTTTAAGACGTATTCTTATTCTCTTGCTCATAATTTTGATGGATTATGTCTCTTTGTTTAGACCTTCCTCATTTCACATAAACTACAACTAGTTAATCATTCATTTTCCCCCCAAAATGTTGCACAGACAGAGAGGAGGATGAGATTAGAGCCAATCATAATGCCATAGCCCTGCCTTTCCTTAGACACATACAATACATAGACAAAAACACTGAGGCAAATTTGCACACACATCATTTACATGTTGCATGCAGTGCGGGTATGTACAATCGGCTAACACACATACATGAAAACAAGCATAAACTTGTCACTGACACTACAATAAACATGCTTACAATGATCTACAGACGTACACACATTAACCATGTCATACATATATAATTTCTTTTACATATATACTCACCAACACACTAACCCACACCCACACACACACACACACACACACAGGATTTACAAACAATAAAACCCAAGGGGGAGCCTCCCCACCTCGCCATCACTCTTGTTCTATTTCTCTGCAGAGCCTCCTCTTTGTTTTGTCTCCTTAATGCTGCTCTAAGCCCATCTTAACGGGGAAATGGTGCAGAACAAATCCTAAGCAGGAGTTGACAGGGTGGTAGAGACTACTGACGTTCCTCTGTTATTAACATGGGAAGTTATGGAGGACGATGTATACAGACAAGCATCATGTCTAAATGGTAAATATTTCCAGATATCCATGATTTAACATTGTCTGGGGTTTCCTGTCGTGTCTGTCAACAGCTACATGTCCTTGAGCAAAATCACTGAGGCCCTAAATGCTCACTCATCTTAAGTACAAGACAAGTAGATGTAGAATGGCAAGTCAAACCTGGCTCTTGACATTGTCGTGAAATTCTTGTTTTCTTTGGCTGAGGCAGAAGCAGAGAGTCTATAAACAACATACCTTTAGGAGCTGAAGAAAGCCTTTCCAAGATGAGATATACATGTATACAGAAATACATGCCTTTACATGCTCACCAAAAGCAAACTGAAAAGGACAGTAGCAAATAGCAGCTGAAGCATCTCTATAGAAGGCTCAAGGGAGGAAATGTTCACCAAAGCTTTGTTGACTTGCCATCCTCCACCTTTCTGCTATATTCCCTGTTTCTAACCTGTGTATCAGATATGAATGATGAACCTCTGAAGGGCACTACATAGGAAAGCTGAGACGTTATCAGTAGTAGCATGGTTATAGTGTCTTGATACTTACATAAGGCGTGGGAGCCGGTGAGCAGCAGTGATAGCAGCAGTGTGGTGACAGGCAGCAGGAGTGGCAAGGAGAGGCGAGGGGCACCGCTGGTGGCCATCTTGGCTCCAGTAGGGAAAGGGGGGCAGGGAGGGGTGGGGTGGGACTGATCTTTGACCTGGCTGGAGAGCCGAGGCCCCGACTGCGCAGGGAAGGTTGGGGTCTTCACGCAGGACGGCTTGGCACTCTGCAAAAAGGCAGGAAGAAAGATGGGAGAAATTAGACATTTTTCCTTATGAACTTCATTTATGCAAGGAGGGTTTGTTGACCTTCATACTATTTTTCACACACCCAGATCCACAACCATAGCTCCATACATTCATATCTGGGATCAGATAACAGACACAATACATTTTCTATTGACACAACATCAAAATACCCCATAGACATAAGAAAAATTACTACTTAGCATTAACATACTGTGGCAGTGAGGTAACATATAAAAGTTTGACAGTTACAGTAACAGTTCTAGATGGCAGAAAAATGCCTAAATAAAATGGTGCCAAACTATATGTACAATATTGCTCGTAGCCAGAGCCACTTGCAGTGAAACGGTGATGGTTCTGCCCACGTCGACAGGACATGTGACTTTTGATAAACACACTTGGCCACTCTGCTGCACTTTTCACAACCCCTCATTGCTGCTGACACATAAATGGAAGCACGGCAATAGTGTGCCCATTATCACTACTGGAAGCAAAGCATCACATAACCCAAACCCTGTAACCTCCCCATCTTGCAACCAGCATCTTCTCAAACCCCTCATTAGCAGGGGAATCACTGTTGTCTTTCTTTTTTTCTTTCCTAATCGCCTGATCTTGTCGTTATTTGCTTATCTCATTGCCTTGTAATTACACAGGCACCCAATGATATTCCAGGTACCGTCTCTTTGTTTTAGTCAAATTGCCATTAATCCCCCAAGCTACACAGAGGGACTGGGGACGCCTCCCACCACACGCACACACACGCACACGCACACGCACACACACACACACACACACACACACACACACACAGTGTTTCTCTCATTGATATGTCTGGTGCAGCACAGAGCCACCACCAAGTGGTTATACATACTCTTTAATTAAGAAGACGTGAATAAAGAGACAAAGAAAGAGAGAAGTGAGAGATCCATGACATGAATGTAATGAGTTTGTCAATTTCTTTTTTGTTTGTTTGTTTTTTTGACATGCATGACGTTCAGCTGACTTATCCAGAGTACCTTACAGCAAGATGAGTGAGCATTCAAGCTTTAAAAAGCTGCGGGGTCTTGCTCAAGGACACTTAAACATAAAGCAATGTCTGTCTCAGCTATCAAGCTGTAAACACGAAAACACAAAACTGTCCATTTTCAGAGGACAATGGGCAGGTTGAAGCCCCTGTGTCAGCAAGCATCTGTCCTGCTTGAGTGTCCTTGTGCAAGAAACTGAACGCCTCCCCAGCTCCAGGGATGCTACTACTCAGCTGAGCCTACATGAGGGGTGAGGGCGACTCTCTAGAAGCGAGATTAATTACCTGCGCACTGGGTGGTTAACAAGATACTATATAGTACAAACTGTGCAGACAGTGTGCAGTTTATTGTGGATGTACTAAAGCAACTTTTTTTTCTGGGCAACCTAGAGGTTAAATATAATATTCTGTCAACACAGGTTTACAGTTTTGATCCATGAAACAGCCACTTTCAAACAGTTCCCTGAACACTTACCTGCTAACTCACTGCAAGTTGCTTTTGACAAGAGCGTCAGTGGCTGAAATGTGAACTGAATGTACTTCAAAAATAGCATAACTGACTGACAGTTACAATCTCTATCATTCAGATGCAATCATGATCAGATGCACATAGGCTAAGACAAAGTGACAGAAGACTTTACAGGCCAACTATACCATTGGAATGGAGGGATATATAGCCAGAATATATAAACTACCTCACTTAGATCATTCTTTACAAAACCTTTTTCATAAAAGCATGTTATTTGGAATAAAAATGAGGGCAACATTGACTAATCCACTATCATGGCCTACAACAGCTTACATCACCTTAATTCAATCAAATCTTAAAAAAAAAAAAAAAAAGAAAAAAGAAAAAATGTGAATTTGTCAACCATGTCAAGCTGCTAAATTGTCAGAGGAGTTGAAAGGTTAATATATGCAGCTGTTTTACAGGACTGCATTTGTGACTGTGGCTTTGCGAGAGGCAGAAAACCATAGCTAATTGCAGTGTAACCAAGCACCTCAGACAGCAGGCATATACAAGTGCCCCACCCTTCACAGCTACTAGACGAAGCTCTTTAACTGGCTAGATGAAACAGACAGACACATGCAGCAGCAGGTGTACTTAAAATAAAACCACAAACGCATACAGCACAACTCATATATGACATAAATGCACACATACAGTGTACAGCTACTGGCTTCTAAATTTTTTTCACATAGGTAATTCAAACAGAGAAATTCAAGAACAGGTGACACATGCGCACTTAAAAAAACACAAAGGGAGAGATCAACAATAGGTCTTTTGTGGCGACGACGCCATGCCGGAAAGGAGTGGGTGTCTTTCAGAAGCTCAGCTCATCTTTCAACAAAATACTATACACACACGACCGACGTGTGTCCTTGCTTGTTTTTTTTCCTTTTCTTTTTTTTCTTTTCTTTTTTCTTGGCCTGGAGGGCAGGTGATGTCATTGGTGAGAACTGAGGGAAACACAGAAACATGAACAGAGAGAAAAGGGGAGTATCAAATTGTCTAGGGGACTTTGAATGATGCCCCTATTGTTCTGACTGTAAATATTGGTGTAGGTAGAGGGAATCTCGCCATGCCTGTAGGGAATTACTCCATCTATGCTCACAAGATGCCTAGGTGATGATTTATGGCCCTCCCCTTAGGGCATGCCTTTCCATCTCCACCTTTGGTTGCTATACAAACTTCACAACACAATTACAACAGCGATTGCTGTTGAACGGCCTTGCCAAACATAACCTAAGGCCATGTGTGGGCTCCAGTTTAACCATAGACGCTGTCTACGCAGCTCAATGCTGCCTTCTTTTCTGAAATGTAAATAGAAGATAGAGAATAGATAGAGAAGTTTACAAAGAAAGATACATATATGCCTACACATATTCTTTATTAATCCCAGAGGGATTGGGGAAGCTAAAACCTCACCAAAGCATTTTAGCCTTAACAGCAAATGTAGCTCTAAACAGAGATTCCAACAAGTTGCTAAAGCAGTCCTTCACTCAAAAGGAAGACGTGATATGGAAAGCACAGTATGTTTCTCCTGCTATTAGCACCTCCATGGGAAAAGCTGTCAACTCTTGCTAAAAGCATTCATCACTTTCCCTCTAGAAAATGGGCAGAGAGTATTTAGCATTCTGGCAATGCTAGCAGAGAGGTCAATCGATTGATAAACCCTCACCATTACCTGAGCTGCTTCCACATTATAGGGAGCAGCTGAGGAAACTGATAATGGTCATGTTCTGCGGATTTCAATGTTACTACGATGACTGCAACAACTTAGTAATTTCTTAGGGAAATCAAGATTATTACCAATAGTTAGTGGTTGTTACGCTTACGATGAGTTTAGGTAAAGTAAAAGCACTACCGACTCACTTGCCACCACTAGCTAAAGTAATTTAATACTGTAACTTTTGGTGACCCGTTGGCCTATGTAATGCGGGGTGAATTATTATCAGCATTCTCAAATTCTGACTGGCACAATATGGATGACAGTTTAGTTAGTACAGTTAGTTATAGACTTCTCTCTCAACAACTATTGAATTATCAAGTTACTACTCCCAAGTGTCCAGTGCAGCTGCACAGAGGTTAACGTTAGCATAAGGAGATCAGTTGTATGACAGCAAGTTGTAGTATTTTTTTCTAGAAGTTGGTCCGCAAACCAGATTTAAAAGGTGAGTGAATAATGGACTTACATTCATCAAGTGAAACAATGGGATGCCCATGTTGTTCAGTATTTGCTAATATGTAGGTCATAAGAATTTATAAGCTAATATTATCGGCAGGCTTTCTGCCCTCTAGTGGAAATAAAATATTTAACATTCAACACTTAAAACAGCTTTAAGCAAATCAATGTGAAGAAATGCAATGAAATAAGTGCTGTTCATTTTTTGTTTCAAACTGACAACCTTACTGTGACAAAGCTTATGCATTCAATTTTAGGTTAGTCCCACTGATGGGGAATGAATATATTTTGAAGCTGGGACTTTATTCCCCTGCGAAAACTGGCCATCACTCCAGATATTAACCAGTCGCCAGGCTTCTGTAATTACAGTCAAAATGGCGGCACAATTTCCACTGAGCGGTGGCAGTCACTGGCTATCAGGGACTCTCACTTTGACATGGTCAAGCTTTAAATTCAGCTCGTTTCCCCATGCAATATTGATACTAATGCATTTGATTAGTGAGATTGAGAAAGGCAGCGAAGGGAAGGGGAGATGGGAATTTGCGCCATAAGCATGAAATGAGAGCAGGGCCGATAGATATAAAACTGTGTGCACATGCACACCTACACACATGCCACAATGGGCCTGGAAAAATTAAAAAGAAAGGAGCGAATCCTACAAAGAGAATGAAGGTACAGGTAAGTATATACATGAATTTCTCTAGAAGAGACCATGAGACCAGTGACTTCAAGACACCAAGCTATTTACATCCACTCATACACACTGTACTGTAACAAACAGCTCTTCGCACACACACACTGTAAAGATGCGATGTTGTATTTGTGAGGAGAAAAACAACTACTTATCACCTGAGGGACCACATTAATAATCCCTTTTATGAGGTGAACTGTAAGCTCACTTCACACACACAGTTAAAAAGACCTCAGTTTGACTGGGCTTGATGATCAAGTGTTCGAGTGTTTGATGTCTAGAACTTCAAAAAGAATAATATTTTCTGTTTGTCTAGTTCCAAAAAAAGTTGGACTTTCCGCAGGAGTACATTTTTCATTCATTGTTTGGTTTCTAGAGTGTGTGTATCAACAACATCGCATTTTTGGCTCCAGGACTCTGACAGGCCCTGTTTACAATGACTCCCTGCTGCAGCCTGGTGGGGATGTTGTTAATACCCTAGGGATGGATACCCCTGTGAGGAACTCTGAGGAGGTTGTGGCAAACTGGCTTAGAAAAATCTGTCCAAATGTCACTGAAAGAGTAAAGGTTTTCTTTTGTAGAAAATACAATTTCCAACCAATTTTCCAACACATTAATTCACAGGTTACAAACCTAAAAATAATCTCTTAAACTACTGCACATTTGAATGATATTAAAAAACCAACACTATTTAATATTTGCTAAATGTTGTTAGAGCAAAACAGCCTATTCAGAATTAGATTGAGTGATGCGGGTAGCTCACTGTGGCCTCTGCAAAGACATAGGTCAATCCACCACAAAAGGCTGCCCACCTCTGGTTGAGTTTCATTCACTTTCTAAGAAAAAAATGTAACACTCTAGGACTTTAGCAGCTAGTATGAATGCAATGTCTAGCCAAGGACAACTATTATTCTTCTCTTAAAGGCATGCAGGGCACATGAAATGAGCCGAGGCCTATATAGGTAAATTTTCTTCAAATGGGGATATTATTTGCAACAAAGGCCACTAATGACGTAACATCTTCTTGCTCAGTGCCTCCGACCTACAACAAGTCTTTTATTTACTCTAAAATGCCACTTACTTGAGGGCAATTTTAAACTTTTAAAAATCAAATAAGATAGTAATTTTAAGGCTATCAGATATGTGAATGTTTGTGTCCAAGAGAAGTGCAAAGGTGTCTCCAGAATCAGAAAACTGAGAACACCGTTCCACCAACTTGTTACCTTTATTGTCAAAGCTAACACAGCTCATAGCAAATGGCTGATAAAGACATACCAGAGAATAATGTTCCAGACAAAAAGAAAAATGCACATCCATCTCAGCTAAGGGGCTAACATTACCATTAGCCTAAGCAGCTAATGCTACACTAGCCATTTTGATCAACTAACTTCTATATTATTATGCTCCTGACCACAAATAAACACATTGTTATATTAAAGCAAAACTTACTCAGTTTAGACTGCTTGCTTATTCCTGTTAGCACTGCTTACTTTGGTTTATCTTTGACCGAGAAGCACCAACAGCCGGCTGATGGCTTTAGCTAACTGCTAACTGCTAGCTGAGAGTCAGAGTGTTCTGACTGACCATTCCAAACTGCACAACAGTAGTTATTGTCTGGCTGCTGTGTAATGGCATGTACTTTTCTATGTACCCGTTTCAGGTCCCCACATCTCTGATACAAACAGTAGCACGCTGAAACAGTATGCAGATTGTTGCGGTTGTTGTTGATAACTAAAGATGTGGTAACTGAGTGCCATCGAAGGAGATGGATAAAAAAAAGGGTATATGTGGCAAAAACAGTCTGAACTTCAAGTAAAGGAGAAAAATGTAATTTTCTTGGACAATATCGTGTGGATTTGAAAATGTTTTGGTTAACATACAATCCACAGGAACTTTTGTTTTAAAGGAAAAAAGAATGAGGCTGATGCAGTAGCTGATTGTCATGAAAATAAGCCAGAGTCAATTGTGCTGTTTTCTGTTGTAGGATGATGGAAAAATACTAATTTTCGAGCGAATACTGCCCTTTTCATGGCCCTCTCTAAAACTCTGCTATCTGCTGGCTGCTGTTTATGTTCAGCCTTCAGCCGCTGTCTCTCTCTCTGCAGTCTTTAGATTAAGTTTTTATGTGTCAGTCCCGAGTTACAGGCTTTTACCTCAACCAGTTTACTGTCTTTCATTGATACAGAATACCAACAACACAAAGATATAAGATGCAGGTCCATTCAGTGTCTCGGTGTGTGTTATGACTAGGTTATTTGTATGTGTGTGTCAGTGTTTGTGCTTGTGTATTTGTGGCTCTGTGTACAATATTGTACATGTGTGTTGTGTGCATATATTAGTATTTATTTACACACTCATGAGACATGTATGTGTATGTATGTGTGCATAAATATGTAGATATAGTACTTTATATTTGTAGTAGTTTGTATTTGCATATGTGTGCTGATGATTTTATATTTCTCTATTTTTTTTTGCGATTTTATGTGTGCATTTGGTGTGTAATAATTTAGTGTGAGCACATTTATGTGTACACATATAATTTAGTTGTTTCTGTATCTGTGCGTAGTTGTCTTTGTAAGAAGCAGAGGTATACCCAGACACACACATACACACACCTCAACCTCAGCTATAAAACAAGTCTATGGCAACCATCTGTTTTTCTCCATGCTGAAATCCTAACAGTATTGATTCCATGTGTCGTTGGTAAGGCTTCCCTCCCCTCTCTCTCTCTCTCTCTCTCTCTCTCTCTCTCTCTATCTCTCTCCCTCACTCATGGCACCTTTTAAGCTTTCTGCATCAGAATATTGGCTACCCCACCCTAGTGCACACTGTCCTGTGATACCAAAAAGCTATCTATATGGGCAGTATAAGAGAGAGAGGGTGTGTGTGTGTGTGTGTATGTGTGTGTGAAGGAAGGTGTGTTTGGCTTCTAAATATATCCCCCTGATCAAGCTAGTCGTCCTTCAAATCCTTCATCTCTGTTTTCTTTTTCTCCACCTAACCCCCTCTCTCCTCTCCCTCATTTCCTCTCTCTCCTTCCCTTCCCCCCTCGAACTCATGCATACTAAACTATGCTTGCATTGCAGATGTTTGGTAGGGAATCACATGAATTTGCATGGAACTGCAGGACTATTATGTAAATGCTCCACTGTGTATCTACCTCCCAGCTTCACTCTTTCGTTGCCATCCACTCCTCATCCTGAGAGATCCATGTCTGAGGAATTTGAAACAAGGTGCACCTGTCATTAACCACCATGTGTAGGGAAGCCCCAGTGGAAGGAGAAGAGCTTACGCAAGGAAAACATATTCATACGTGCTGAAAGATATTGTCTGTAACATTAACATTTTAAGCATTTAGCTTTGACTTACATTAAATGCAACAGTAGAATAAACTGCACTCAACCTTATCATGCAACAGGTAGTAAGGTGTGCAGAGATCACACCCAGAGTGTTCTGACAACAAATGTGACAACTATGACCCTGCATGTCTGATATAGGTACAGAAATCAGAGCCAGGGGAAAGGGTACAATCATTCTGTTATTAAATATATTAAAATATAGAACGTTCAAGAAAGTGTTTGTAACATTAGGATGCACACTTTTGTAGAGACAGTGATATTAGCAATTATGGACAATTCAGAGTCTCCAGTACATGCAACTCACATATCTTTGGTCTTATGCAATAGCACCCAGGGACAACAAAGTCATACATATGGCACTGTGCCACCCTGAATACAACCTGGACTGATATTTAGATGTTTGGACCTACAAAATAAACACCAGAGCATATTATATGTGAAATATATTTTCTGTTATGGCAACGCATGAGCACCCTTTTTTTTGCCTAAAGTGAAGGTTGTTTGCATGGGTAAGGAGAACTGCACCACCGTGACCTCATTAAAAGATTGTGGAATGCCCTGCCCTGGCAACCTCTCCTTGGAGTAGCTTTCCCATGAGCCTTTGCCCTCAACTGTTCCTAACCTCCCAGGCCCAGAAATGGCGCTTGACACCTCAGAGACACCTTGTGTCGGCCATCTGTTATTCCCCTGGGAGCGCCATAACCTTTCTCTGGGATCTTACGAGCCTTTTCAGCTCCATTCTGCCATCTAACAGAGATTTCGCTACAAAGAACTGCTGAAAATCATGTGAAGTTCTTTTTTGTACTTAGAAGTTGCCAACTTTTCTTGTGAAATGATTGTTGGCATAAAAGCATAGAATTTTAAGGGTGACTATGAAAGTTATGGGTCAGCCCAAGACTCAAAATTGTTCTTTTTAAAGCTTGGAATCATCAGTGTTTTGTGATTTTGTCTGCTCAGTGTTCAGGCAGCCTTCATGGCTTTTTGGAAAAATGATAGACTGTTGTGTCTGGCTACTTTCAAAAGGAACTGGAGGTTTACAAAAAGATTCGAGACCAAATTACCAGAAGCCCATTGAATCTTCAACCGTTTGTTTTTCTCCAGGTGTTGCCCTGAGTTCGATCAGCAGGAAATGGGTTTACTCTGAACATTATGAGGCTGCACTGTCCTTCCAATAAACACCCGGGGCTGTGAGGCTTTTAGCTGAAATCCACCTCGGTTGAGGTTGAGTGCACAGCAGCAAGCATCAGGGTCGTGCAGTGGGGTGAACGGATTGGCAGCTGGGAGGCTTCAGCGGCAAGCTGACCTCCTAAATGTGGACTTTATTGCACAGCCATTTTGTTTACCACTGAGGGGTGACACACTATCTGTCTCCTGTGTAACCTCGCCATACTGTGACGCCACAAGTTGGCAGACAAAATCCACACATACCAGACACACATACACACGCACAAAGAGGAACACTTGTTTTTATTTTCTGCCTTTCCTGGTCTGTCACACTGGCTGCCAAGGATCTTAAAGGCCAAAGGTTACAGGTGGCACTGTCTGTGATATGAACCCCTCAGCTTGGACGAGTCTGGGAAGGGCTGCTACATATTATATAGAAAGGAGGCATTTAATTATAGGACACATTATAGGTCACAGTTGGAAGCTGGAGAAGGGAAGTGAGACGGGGGGTGTGAGGCAGTCCTTGACAATACAGGGATGTAGTGTGTATATATGTGTGTGTGTGTGTGTGTGTGTGAGCAAGAGAGATTGTGTCGATAAGGAGAACTAGAAAAGGAGGGGTTGGAGGGGCGACACCAGTTTTTGGCCCTCTGCCAATAGAGCCAGACAAGCATCACACCAACTGGCCAGAGACTTGAATGCCCTTTAAAAATTGCCACAGGAGGGGGAAAGAAGTTTTTGAAGGGCGGCATGGACAGTTGGGGAAGAACGCTTCATATTCACTCTGGAAATAGGATGCGGATGGGGGGAAATGAGATTATTCTAAGTGATCGAGGAGGAGGCGCAGGAGGGAGAAGAAGACTGGCAGACCACGGTGTTTAGAAAATGTCTCCAAAACTCCTCTGTGTAATTGGCAGGGCTCAACCGTGTAACATTTGCTGTGTGGTTTGAGAAGTTTCATTTCCAAAATGAGATACATACCATTTGAAAAAATGTGACACCCACACAACAAAATGACTGCTGGCGTGTTAACAAAATTCACAACTGAGTGAAACTAGAGCTGTCTTTGGTCCTTTGCTTTAAAAAGTTAAAATCTGAATGATAAATCTTGTTTTTATACAGAAAATGAATGTCAAGTGTGAATCTTTTTCTGAAACAGAAAGAGAGCTCAGTGTAATAACTAGGTGCTTGTAATGTAAATATTAGGAAATACGGTGTGCTAAAGAGGGATGTTACATCATTAAAGAGTTAACTGAAGTATATTATTTGCAACATGTCAGATGATTAGAGAAGAATATTCCACCACAGAGCCATCAAGGGCATGTGAGAGCTTAGAGTATTTCTTTTTCTGCTTAATATGATGAAGGTCAAAAAAGACTGTTGCTGTGCAACTATACAGTAGGGAATGGTCATACAGTATTTGTGGGCCTGATAGTTAGGCCTTTGCTCTAGAGGTTAGAGTTAATGATGGATAACTTGCATGCTATGCTCCGAGAACTATCATCATCTCAATACATTTCTAAGAGCAGAAGTCTTTTCAGTTCATTTATTTATTTATTTTTCTTTTTTAAACAAGACAGGGCTCTCAGCCGGCAGCATCCAATAAATTAGGTCCATTTTGTGCCTTTTCAAACACAGGTTTCAAAATGTAATTCTCTCCTGCTTGGACAGTGATCATTCAGTTAAATATATTACGAGGCTGCAACCTTTGCTGAAGCAAAGCTGCTTTCAGTTTATATCTAAGGCTCTTTTTGTCCGCGCAGCTTTCTGAGTAATCCTGCATGTCTCAAAAGTGGGAAAGAGAGAAAGAGAGAGAGAGACACATGCAAACAAATACAAACTTGCGCATTCACATACAAAGATACTCTGATAGAGGAACACGTACTCCAACACAAATGGGTAAACTCTATTGGCTCTGTTGATAACAAACCCTCTCTTCATCAAGGGTGGTCATCTTTTTCAGGCTCCTTTTTTTCCCCCAGAGAATTAATTGAAAATTGAGTTAATCCTTCTGAAACTGGGCCAAAGCTCATCAGCTGGCTAAGTAGTACTTAGCAACCTCACTGTGGTAGCCAGAGTTTCTAAGATTAAACTTTTTCTATGTGTGATTAGGGAAGGTGTATTTTCATTTGCAATTCTTTGCACTATTATCTGATTATTGACTAAAAGAAGGAGTGAACATGATAATTATTATTATCTCCACCAGAAATTTACAATCCCACCACCATCAAGCCAGCAGGTACTGCAGCAGACACACACAAGACACCGAATTGGACACCACTCAACATACCACAGGTAATCCCATTGCTGCCACTTGGGATTTAGTTGCTTACACATAATATTTTAGTTAGTATGTCTCTGTCTGCAATAATTTTCAAATTACATTAAATTGCTGCATTTTCATTATGGCTGATTAAAGTGACTGGATCTGATTATATGGTTCAATGTGCAAGAAAGAAGATACACATGCTACCATAGCAATTAGTGTTGCTGTAGTGTGCAGCAGGCTGCGGTTGGATCCTGTTTGGGCTGGAGGTTAGGGGAGTGCCTGTACCCCTGTCAATCACACAGCATTGTAAAGAGCAGAGACAGATGGCGAGGTTGACCCACACTCTGTCTTTCTGCCTGTCAGTCCACCCATCACAGTCCCACCACCAGCACTACCACTGAAAGCCTGGGAAAGACAACTGTTTTTTACAGCCACTTTAAAAAGGCCCAAGGAAACAGACAGCAGCAAATGTGACACTTTGACTCGGATATTCTACTAAAACCACAAGCCCTGCTTTCCAATATGGTGCGGTACAGCAAACCAGACAATCAAAGAAAAGAAGAAAGAAAAAACAAAGACTGACTTTACACAAAATAACAAAGACAAGTAAAGCAGAGATCAATAACACATCCAACACAACCTAAATAGAAATTATAATCCCAATATGCCACTGAAGTCTTCCTAAAAAGAAAAGGAAGGTCACCATGGACAGTCACGTCCGCACACGGTAGCTTGCCATATGAGGGTAATATAATTCAAATATCTTGATTTCAAATTAATTGTGATCTGAAATAATAGACCAAGAAGAACTACATATTCTGACAATATCAGTAATGTATTTTTGGAAGCCCAGGGCTGAAAAATTTCCCGCAAAAATCCCCCCAGTGTTTCTAGATAACCATCAGACAGCCGAGTGTGAAAAGTCCTGTGTCCTTTGGCCGAACATTGAGGCTCAAGCCGCCTCATGTGACCTGTTGAACATTTCGACAGTGGTTGGCAGATGCTGTACGGGTGGGTGGGGTGGAGGGGGGTTTAGTGAGAGGTAATAATGTGGCATGATCCATATTAATGTATTCGTTCACAATAAATGATAGAAACACAGAGCCAGTGTTGTGAACTGCTTTAGTTTCCTCCCACCCACCACAATAGAGAGTTTGTTTGTGTGGCAGACAGAAGGTTATTGTGGACGACGGGCGTGCACGTGGGCAAAAGCCAGGAGAACGGCGGGGATGAAGACACAATGGAGTTTCCACAAAACCTGCTTGCACACACACTTAGTACATAAGAGGTGCATACAGTGACCACACATGCATGGCTTCTCAGAAGTGCGTGCAATGATTCTCTCTCTCTCTCACGCACATTCACTTTAGTGTCTCTACAAAGTCAGCAATCACTCCTTTGAGCACCCCTCCTCTGACCCTTTCACTCTGACCCCCGTCACTTTGTGTGCCGTTGACTTGAGAATGAATTTCAGAGGGCCCAGGGAGGGATGGGAGCTGAGGAGGGTGGTGGGGTGGGAAGGTGCTGGGGTCAAGGGTGAGGGGTCAGACAGCTGGTAAACCTCTTTAAATCCTCTTTTTTCTTTTTTACACCACAAATTCCTTCACAGAGGGGTATCACTAGCTATAGCCATCCATCCCTGCCTGATTTAACTTTGTGTATGTGTATGTGACGATTTTGTACACCTTATATGTGTGTGTATGAGTCACACTCATGCTATGGTGTATGCATATAAAATGTCATATTTTTAGGAGACTGCAAAACACAAAAGCAAATTTATTCTGCGGTATTCAAAACAGCAACACCCCAGCAGTGA
Organism: Macquaria ambigua; assembly: GCA_008360985.2. Classification (NCBI taxonomy): domain Eukaryota; kingdom Metazoa; phylum Chordata; class Actinopteri; order Centrarchiformes; family Percichthyidae; genus Macquaria; species Macquaria ambigua. The sequence continues at coordinate 21,720 of VMKM01002471.1, forward strand.
TGGGGTGGGTGGGGGGTACTGGGTTTATTTGTTTTTCTGTCTGCAGTACCCACGCTGATTTTAAGTGGTGGAAGAGTGGGTGGGGGGGCTTTTAAGTCCTGCAACTAATGCATAAACAAGACCCCTTTCTCTCTGTCTTTTATTTTGTCTGTGTGTTTGTCATTTTACCACTTTGCACACCCATGCTGTGTATTGTTGTGCTGTGTGTCATGCTGCATGGAGTGAAGGGGAGAGAGGGAACGAAAGAGAGGGAGAGAGATAGCTCTACTCTCCTACTATAACTTAAAAGGAATGTGACATGCCTACCCAGCCAAGGAGCCCCACACACATACATAAGAACACATGCAAACATGCACATATGTACACGTGTAGAGTGAAGGTGGGTGGAGAGGTCGAAAAAAGAGGGAGACATAAAGGAAGAGAGAGCGCTTGTTTACGTGCATAATCACAAAGTAAGACAGAAATCACGAGTGAGAGGGGAGACCACACCCCCGCTCCTTCAAACACAATCACACACAGGCGAAACTACATCCAGAGCAGATGAGTCTGATCAACGGACGAGTCTGACAGGCCGATGGCGAAGCCATGGGAGGGATGGGCTGGAGGTGGTGGTGTCTGAGATGGGGGAGGTTGTAGACTTAATGTAGACTGATGAATGTATCATATTGGCCCCAGACAAGACTGTGGAGCCACTGCCAGCCACAGTGCTCTGAAGAACAATGAATACTCAGAGGGAGAGAGACCATGAGAGAGGGAAATATTGAGAGCTCAGAGTCAGTGCTTCATGCAGCAGTTTGGGCATTGAGCACTTAGCTCAGGAGTACTTTGGCAGTGATGGTGGGTACTGTAATTCCTTAAACCAGAAACCTTTCAGATTCAGTGATTTACACTGCGCCGACCAGAGACAACCAACAGAATCTTGGCCCACGACTCATGCATGGGATGGAAGAAGCCCCTAAACTGCACTGAAGATGTTTTACTATTGTAATCCAGTTAAGGATTACCATGTTTTTTCAATGTAATGCATAACCAGGCTCAAGCTTGGTCTCAGTTTCATGAAAAGTCTCGAGACAGATTTTCTATTGTTATGGACTTTTCTGATAGGGTTTTGACTTGGACTTCTTGTCTTGGTTTTGGCCACTGGTGTCACCCATTATGTTCTTAGGTCTTTTTCGGGGGCCAGATCTCCCAAGGCTGTGATTCTCCCTTCCACAAAACTATGGAAGATGCCAAGCCAGAGTTGGTTCCCAAGAGAAGACACAAAATTATTTCTTCCATTGTTTTGTCATTTATGAGCACACCAAGTGGCAATTTTTAATGGTGTGTCTTTGCCAATGAATCATAATCACTGGCCAAGTATCCTCCTTTATGGTCATTTTATGCAGAAAGTGTGGAAAGGTATTATTTTCATAATTAGTAACATTACTCTTCACGTCTCCTCCTGACTCCTGTCTTTCTTTTTACTTCTTTTTAATTTTCTACAAATTCTGCCTGACAGAAGGCAGCAGGCTTCAGAAATGACCACTGGTCAATTTCTAATTAAATCCTAATTCAAGCACCAAATGACCAAGGATAAGATTAGAAGAAGTTAGAAAGTTCATCAAGTTTTGCGGGCGCTTGTCTCCCCAACATGCTATTCTTTGTCCTGATTGAACTACTGTAAGCATAAATTTGTCCTGCATTTAACTGATTAGTTAGACCTAGACACTTTTTTTTCCTGCATCTATTCAGTCTTTCAAAACATGTAGAGAAATGAGCTTGAACTTGTTTAACACACCTTCCGCTCCTTCATTCAGGGTCAGGAACACAGTTAAATCAGTTGATGTAGTGTTGGATAAGAGGTGGAATGAAAAAATGCACACTCTTCTGACGTACATGATGGAAGCTTTGCAACAAAGTGACAACTTGCCTCTAAAGGCTTATCGACAGCCCAACATCAAAACATCAGGGAGGTCGATTTAAAAACACAGTGGGGAAATATTAAGAAGTTCCAACGACACAAACACAAGGGAAATTAATCGTGGGAAAAGAGTGACAGAGCGAACACAAATTGAGAAGGAGCATAAAAAGATGACATCCATGCCAGGCTGCCATACCACCAAGCTGCTCATCTTCTTGGCACCAGGCAAAGCGCTGGCTTTCATTCAACCAGGAGGCCCATTTTTTCCCTTGCTTTTTATGTTTCTTTTTGTTTTGGTTGTTCACCATAAGAGTTGTGTACAACTCGTTCGCTTGCTCGCTTCGCATATTTGGATGGCCCTCACTCACCGTTCTTTATTGGATTGGAAAAGATGGCTGGTTTTTCCAAAGCTTCCGGGCCTTGAAATGCATGCAGGCTGGAATCCAAAGCCCCTAATCACAGCTGAGGGAATAGGCTGAGTGGAGAGTCACGATTCGTAGCGAAGGAGGAATGGAGGGAGACAGGAGGGAAGAAGGAAGAAGAGGTGAAAATGAAGAGAGGGAGAGTGGGAGACGGAAGGAAGTGGCTATCATGAGAAACAATACATTTTTAGGCACTTGGCTAGACAGAGAGTGAGCCAATAAGTCATTACTACGAAGTGACAATATAGCTCTTGATTATACGTAAATAGGGTCTGACTCAAGGCCTTGTCTGAGGAAATGGAGTGTGTATTGTGTGTACACTTAAGTTTGAGTGTGTTTGTTCTCTCTGAGCATTTCTAAATGAGTGCACGTGTTTGTGTGAGCATGACTCTTCATGTGTGTGACTTTATGTCTGTGTGTCAAGTCTACAGAAACACAGAGAGTGTGAGGGAGTGTGCCAGTGTATTTGTATGTATAGTATATGTGTGTATGATATGTGACTGTGCGTGTGTGTTTGTGGCCTGCCACTCCGGTACAACTCAAGCTGTTCGGCTGTCGTCAAGCTCGCTCAGCAAGAAGCAGGCTGCTCCATCTGGTCAAACCACCCCTCCTCTGTCTTCTCTAGAGACTCGGTGTGTATGATCGTGCGTTGCCTGTGTGTATTTGTGTGCGTGTAAGTGTGCATGAGCATGGCTTTTACTATCACGTGCACTAATGTGTGTATTCTCTAGGTTATGCCATGTGCCTGAGTGCATAGTACCTATCCTTGCACACACACACACACACACACACACACACAGCAGCTTAACACATACTATAAAATTAATCAGTATTCTATTACCCTTTCATCCCTCATTTCAGCCCTGTATTTGCTGGCATGATAGCAGGAAAGCCTCTGAGGTAAATTAGAGACAATGACACAAAATGAACGGCTGGAGAGTCAACAATACAAAGCCCAAAACCCACCCAGGCCCACAGCATGCTTGTATATGTTTAAGACCATGGCTAAAAATAACGTGTCAATATTTTAACATGTTTAACGATAACATATACTGTATATGGAAATGCAAGCATTTTTTAAATGGCTTTATGAAGGAATTTGTCTAATCGAAAAAATAATATAACATTAACTAGCTTACATTATGCTGTGCCAAATCTTTGGCCGTGGCGACTGTCTGCATTACATACACACTGACTGGAAAAGTAAACTGGATGCTTGTTTCATGCACTGTATGTATGTACTGTATTCCCCATCCTTGGTCCTATTCTTGATAAGTGGTCACATACACTGTACACAATTGTAGTAAGAACAGAAGTATGTGCAAGTCCGCAGCTGTCCGCGCCCGTCCTGGCTTAAGAAAAAGAAAATGAGTGTGAGAGAGAAGAGGGCAAGCAAAAGCTAAGGAGACAGACAAGCAGGGGTGGATAAAAAAAAAATAACATAACAGTGTTGATCATGTCTTACTCCAAGATTATGATGATGATGTTTCTCATTGTTATTACTCTATTATCTCATTCTCTCTGGGGTGCCAAAATGACAGAATATGTGAAAATGGGTGTTTTTGTTGCTAGTTTCATCGCACGCAGTGCATAACTTTGTTAATGAAATGATATCATCTGGCAGGATCCTCCTTATTTTAGAGATACTAAACAATACAGTTCAGGAAGTTATTTCACACAAATAAATGATGTTTAGAGTTTTGCAACAAAATGCTTCGTGCCCCAGATATCCAATCTGGGCATGGATTGAGTGTATGGCGAGTGTGTGTGGGTTTGTCACTAACAAGGTCCCATGAGGCTGCATCAGTCACCTGGGCATTGCAGCATAGCTTGTAGCCAGGTCGACTCATGAATGAACCCTGAGCAACGACAGCAATATACAATATTGTCCACCAGAGTGACAGTGTGTGTGTGTGTGTGTGTGTGTGTGTGTGTGTGTGTGTGTGTGTGTGTGAGTGAGTGAGTGAGTGAGTGAGAGAGAGAGAGAGAGAGAGAGAGAGAGAGCGAGAGAGAAAGAGAGAGAGAAAGAGAGGGGCAGGCTACTTCAGAGCTGTAGTGCAGCTGGCTGCCATCTTCCTGCACCATGGAAATGTGAACCAGCTGCCCCCTCTTCCTTCATCATCCTCAGCAGATAACACAGGGGCTTTTGTGCCCCCCAACACACACACACACAACACACACACAAACTACTTTCTCTCTCCCCTCTTTTTCATTAACTTATCTTCTTTCCATCATCTCATTGTCATTTGTTTTCACCACTCTCTCTTTCGCTCTACCTCCACTCTCACTCTTTCTCTCCACATTTGGAGATCTCTGCATTGCTGCCAATCCTGGTCATTTACTATTTAGTATTTTCTAGTATTTAGCTTCAAAGCAATAATCAACCGCGTTTGCAAATGAATGAATCTATGTTTTGTTACTCTCACAAACTGAACATATCCACTTCATGAAAGCATCGCACATTTGCAATACTCTTGCTGTCTGGTACCTCTTTCCTGGTGGACATCTTCTGGTGCACAGGAAGTAGAAAGAGTAGTCAGGTGTGTTGCTGTAGTTCTCTCGTCCCATAAGGTCGCCCTCAACAAATTAGTGTAAATGAGAATACTGGCTGCAGCTTTGAATCACAAAGAGTAAAGCTACAAACAGGAAGAAGCTAGGAAGGAATGTATTGATTGCCACTTTTAGCCCCAAGGAAAGCAAAATATACTCCACCTAACTAATATCTTCTGAAAGAGTAGTCAGGTTTCTGTACTTCTGTCCGTTGCTGTAGTTTTCTTGTACCTTAACTGGCCTTCAACAAACATTATTTAGCTCAAAATCAAACCAAAAACTGTGTGAATATACTTGCCGCAGCAGAGACTCTTTACCACAAAGCAACCGGGAAAGCAACCAATCATCATGTGATATTTTAAATAAATTATATTTTATTCATAGTTTAATCAGGCACTGGCAGTAATGAGCTTGATTTTCTCCACAAACATGTTGTTTTGTTTGATGCTGTAATGCAGCAAGTAGACCTCAGGCTTTTCTATTTCATGTTTACACTCTGTTTTTTTTTTCTCCTATTTTTCTATAAATGTTTCATTCAGTCTCCTCTCCTGCTCTGCATGCCCTCCCTTAATTCCTTTGACAATCACTTGTTTTCTTTAGTTTTTCCAAACGTCCCCTGCTGCTTTCCACCCTCATCCTTCTCTCCCCTTCTTCTCATCTTAACATCACTCATCTGCCTGCTTTTTTTTCTTGTTTGTTCTACTTCTTTCCCTCAATCCACCCCCTGTCTGCCAGCTTTCTCTGAGCAGAGGAAGACATGAAAATAACAACATGGTGACTGGTCTTCACACGGCAATGCTAACAGTGTCAGGGTCAGAACAGACACACCACACAGTCGTATCTTTTAGGCTAGGTAAAAGCACACACCTACACAAACTTCACAATCAAAACACACACCACAGGAACAAAGACACACACTCAGACAGCACACAGTCGTGAAACAGACAGATCAGTGCTCAAACCAAATAGCGATTCCTTCAATAAACACGTGTCAGTGACGGGGAGGCATCCTCCTCATCATCATCATTAAAGGGAGGAAAGCCTGTTGTTTGGCCCCACGGAGTGATGAGGAGGTGGGAAGGCGGGTAGGGTGGTGTGCGAAGGGGTGGGGAGTGATCAGATGACACCCTGACATTTGAGCTTGAAACAAACGAATCGATCGTGATTAAATTATTCATCTGTCTGTTTACCATGGAAATGGAGGGGTTTGGGGGAAATGGGAGGGAGAGGGAGAGTTATAAAGACACTGTGAGGGAGAGGCAACAAGAGGGAGGTAAGGTGTGATGTGAAGTTCCTATACTAATCTTATAATAATGATGTGTTGTATTGAATAGAGTTTGCAGCAGCTGTAAGTACTGTTAGGTATTTCATATCTGCTATGGTTTCACTTCAGTATTCTTATAATAATGCTACAAGTGTGTTTCAGCGGTATTCAATACTGAATCTATAGCAACCATTTTCTACTTTTTTCTCCTATCTATTGTATTTAAAATGTGTATTTATCCTGTGATATTACATAACACTAAGATATTCTGTGGTCACAGAAAATGTTATATGATATGTTGTTTTATGGGAACATTAAGGCTGCAACAAATTATTATTTTTTTAATGATCAATTCATCTGTCAATTATTTTTTCATTAAACTGTGAAAATAATTGTTAAAAAATGTCCATCACAAGTTTCCAGTTCCGAAGATAGCTTTTCATAGATAGATCTTCAAATTGCTTATTTTGTCCGACTACAGCTGGGTTTGTACTAACAAAGTCCTAACCAGTTGATAGCACCACTACAACACTAGATGGGTGTATTATGCATGATCAGGTCACATTGAGCTTTAATTATATTCCCTGTAGTAACTGTTTATACATTCTTACTTTATGATATAGGGCGGCTTTTGCTACAGTGTGTATGTACATTTATCCACTGTCATAGACAGAAGAAGCTGTGGAGTGGAAATGGCTTTTCTAGATGTGTGTTACAGAAAAAGAGCAAATAACAGACTTTTTTCAACTTGCCTAATGTTGTCTTCACTATCAGCAATCTTCCCTCAGAAACTTGTAGGAGAGGACACAACAGTCCAAGCTGACCAATAACAGTTCTTTCAGTCTCCACACAGTATCTCCATTAGTATCCCAAGCTCCCAAGTGTAGCTACATTCTTTCAGATGGTACACATCAGATACGGCGTAGTCTACAGCATAGCTACAGTCCAAAACCCAAACATATTCAATTCACAGTCATTTAAAACAAAGAAGAGCAGCAAAGCTTCAATTAACTGTCATTTAAACATGTTATCACTACAGTTTATTATAGATTACTATAATCTATTGGTTTAGTTCTTTCTTGGAATGTGGGTATATTGAAACACTCCCCAGGCCTTTTAGAAAATACCCACTCAATATATGGGACTACAAACAAACACACACACCCACACAAACACACGTTCACACACACACATTGACAAAAAGGTGCATTATGCCTTGTACCCTCACAGCCCCTCCGTTTTTCCAGGAACTCAATATGGCTGCCGCCTCACTCCCTCCCAGCCTACTGCATTCCACAGATAGAATAGATGGCCCTGCTTAGGATGACATTTTAATGAGTGTGTGTGGGAGAGAGGCTCTGAGAGGGTGACGATAGAAGGGTGCACACACGCACAGGCGCATGGATGCACACAAAGGCTAATACACACTGATACAAAGAGCTACTGTGCACAAGTGTCACTCACATGCACACACACATATATGGATCAACACAAAGAAAAAAAAAACCCACATGAATACAAAGCGCTATTATGCACATACACACACGCACATTAGCAGACACACACACAGTCATCAAAGCCTCCTATCACGTAAAGCCAATCCTCGACACTGAGGAAAGGGCTTTATCCTCAACGACACGGGTCTCCGCCACATACCAATCATTTAATAATCACTGCAAACAACTCGCCAGTGCTTACAAGCTGTATCCAGTATCTCTATACTGACACACCAACAGTTAACTCGACGCTAAGCCAGAGCTGGAAAATGAATGACTGCCATGTTTTGACACCCAAGTACACTGTCGTCTCCCTGGAAAGATTTCCACTCCTGCCAACAGGAAGTCAATGTGTATATACAGAAGACTGAATAAGGAGATGGTTATCATGTTTTGATGCTTACAGGAAAGTATCCCTTTTCCACTCCACAGGGAGGTCAGAGGTCAAGGTCAGCTGCAGAGCAGCCCCACTGGAGCTCATAGGGATTCAACATATTTCTTAAAAATCACTGTGACAGGGAGGAAGTTTGACAACATTTTGGTTCAGGTCGGCCATTTGAGGGACAGTTTCACTACCAGCTAGACCACCAAAATTAGTTTCATTCAGTTTGGAGGTTTGGAGCATGTGGGAAAATGAGGCACCTTTTTACAGAATGGAATTCACTATAAATTCATTAGTGGCATTTGGTCCATCTTACCTTCTTCCATTGTTTTGACACAAAGGTAGCCAACTGTAAATCACACAACCATTACAGTTTTTGATCATTTATATATCAGAAAATATTTCAGGATTTTGATATAAAAATGGATTACATTTTAAGGCTATTAATTGCTTGCTTTAAAAGGACATCATTTCCTTTTCCTATTATGTTGCCTATGTATCTCCTTTATTTTTTTCTTTCAAAGCACTTTACAAACTTTTCTTATTAAAACATTTATCACTTGGAGACTTTTATTAGTGAAATGCCACAGTTTTAAATAATGTCATCATCTATGTTTTAAATACCAAGCAAGAACATTATGTAGCATACTTTTTAAACTGTATATAGATTAATAGATTCACGGACAGAAAAAATACAAGGCAGAGAGATGTGTTGACACATCATTTCTTAGAGTGTATCCACAGATAGTTAACCTCAGCAGCGGCAGATTATATTAACCTTTTAGAGGAAGTGTTTGCATATGGGATGAGAGGGGGAGAGAGCTAGCACTGCAGTATAGCCGATGGGTTGAATTAATGAGATTGTAGGTATCTGCATGGCTGCACATTTTAACTGGGCTTTGGATGAGGACAGAGAGAGAGAGAAAAAGAGAGAAGAAATGGGGAGTGGGGAGGTCAGGGCAAGCAAAGGGGTTGAAACACACACACACACACACACACACACACAGACACACACACGTTACAGCTGAAAGCCTCTCATCTTCAGCTCCCCAGTTATAACCTTCAATTAACCTTCCTCCTGAATACAGGAGAGTGTGTGAGTAGTCTGGGTGAGTGTAAGTGTGTGTGATTATGCATACGTGCTGGCATATTCTTGCTGACGTTTGTGTGTGTGTGTGTGTGTGTGTGTGTGTGTGTGTGTGTGTGTGTCTGTACCCGCTCATTCGCTCTCATGCATCTGCTTTTACTCAGCCGAAAATCAATTTTACCTAACCCCCCCTGGATCAGTACGCATCTGAGCCTCATTGAAATTCAAAACACTGAAAACACACATTTCTTTATTAGTTTAGTGCTGCTGCGCTCTGGACATTCAGCTGAATAACTGGACACACGTGGAAATACTATTAGAAAGATGCCCATTCAAAAGCATTTAATAGTCCACATTCTATCTTTTGTTTCTCTAGATAAGTTTCAAGTCTTGATCACTCTGTGCGGTAAGAGGCTGTGCAACATGAGACCAGTTTCCTTCACATTATTCATTCTAGACTTTTTCCAGACCTTGATTTCGTGACTAGACTTGATGATTTGGATCGCTGTTGAGTGTGACGTCTGCTGACAAGACGCACATCCATCCCTCTCTCATATATCTGAAGATTATTCTACACTACAGCTGATATCACAGTATGACTATCAACTAGTGAGTGCCTCTGCTCTGCATTTTGGTATCACACTATAAGGCTGCAGTTGGTTTGAATATCAACATTTCAGTCCTGCGACAGAATGATTGATAATTTAGCGTAACCCCACTTCAAGGATGCATAGAAAACAGATACTGTCATTTGCTTATAAGATGTGCTGATGTTAATCTTTTTAAAATATCAACCAGGCAGTACCATCCACTTCTAGTCCAACATTGTGATGAAATAACATGCAAAGCTGCATGAATATCATAATATTACTGTATTTATCATCACTATCTTCTGATTCTTTGGAGATTTTAAGCATCACATTATGTTTTTTTGGCATGAAGATCATCAACTGTTTTATAGGGGCACTAAAACACTGGCTAACTCCTCCATCAAAGGCACTGATATTGGCATATAAAAATATATACTGATTGAATCCTGTGCTCTTACTGTCACTGCCCACTGAAGATGAAACCACTAAGGATGAACAATGAATAAGACAGTGGCAGTAAAAAGTCAGTGTCAGACATTTTTGAAGAGTGTGTGTTGTAAAAGAATGCTGATTTGAACGTTTTTTTTTTTTTCTGTCGCCTGCGTTATCCAAAGCAGGTGAGGAAGGGCTTGGGCCTCATTTTGGAACCCCTTCCCCTATCAGCTTACGGCTCAATATTATATCCAGTCAAGCAGGATGAAGGAAGGAGTGGAAGGTGTTAGATGAACAGAGAAAACTGCAAATTAGTTTTTTTTTTCTTCTTTCAACAAAAGACTATATTCTGCCTGTTGCTGCACTCTTAGCTTCCTCATCACCCTAGGCTGTGACTAAAAATAGCAAGTTCCAGCCTGTTAGTATACGTGTCCGTGTGTGTGTGTGTGTGTGTGTGTGTGCGCTTGGCGCAGCTGCTCAGAGGGAGGGCTGAATCGGAGCTGATGAGGGCCATATAAACAGTGAACATCTGTGAGAGCCTATTCATACTGTAAAAATATAGTAGGCTGCGGAGTGTGTGTGTGTGTGTGTCCTCAAATTCAGAGAACCACACCCCACTCTCCAAGTCTCTCTCTCTCTCTCTCTGTCAGACCAAACCTCGTTCGCCCATCCCCCCCATTCTGCATTCCACAAGACTTGAGGGGCCCTCAATGACTTCCTGACTGCCTCTCTCTTTCTCTCTCTCAAACACACACACACACACACACACACACACACACACACAAACGTATTACATACACACACATGTCAAGCTGCTGTGTGCAAATTAGTGTATTTATAGAAAGGTACAGTAAGCGACAGGATACTGTGAGTATGTACATGGACTCATTAGACTGTGTATGTACAGTGTGTATCCATGCGTGATCTTGTAAGTATGTCTTATGTATGGCAACATTACATTACATGTGTTCTGACATTCGCGCGAGAGAGTGTCCATTCAAATGAAGGGGGGGATAACAGACAGCTTGTACATGTACCTACTTGTACACAAATACATGACTGACTTGTGGTCAGACATCTAGAGGCTGTTTACATTAAAATGTGTACAACGATCCATGTTTCACAGCATGGGCTAAACTGTGTGAGACCATATACAGCAAACCTGGGTTACTGTCCCTGTGTCAAGTCATTACACAAGACATAGAGTTTTGTGTGGTGTGTCTGTGTATGCCTGTCAGAAAGTGTGTTTACATCAGTCCGTCAAAGTGTTGGTGGTCATTATGAATGGGTCAACGTGTGAATTAAAACTTTTATCTATTTGGCCCCAAATGAACCTGTGACAGCAGTCCGATAAGAATAGGTGAAATGTGGGTTGAGCATTCAGCAGACCCGCACCTTGTATAAAAGGGCTATTAGACACAGACAGGAGGGATATAATTTGTTGTAATAGGCTAGGGATAATTGGCCATATGCATGTGTGTCTGTGAATGTGTGTGTGTCTGTGTAAGTGTGTCCGTGGGGGGGCCTTAATCCAGGCAGGAGGTCTTGAATAGCAGCCAGACTACAAGCCAAGAAGGCAGCAAAGAACACACACACACATTTTTGTATAACCTGCTCAATGCACCTGTTATTTTTTACATATTTAAATATTTCTGAAAATAATTCTGAAATGATTTCTGTGTTTTACAGATGCTGATCTCATAGTAATATTTTTTTTCAATTGACAAAAAAAAGATAAAATAGTTAAATAAATATTTTGTATTGATATCATAGGTGTATGGGTATCTTTTGACAATTGGTCAATACTTTTTTATACTGATGTTAATAAGATGGCTGAGTTGGGAGAAGACTGAAAGAGTGAGGCGCAGAGAGAAAGAGGCTACCATTACATATCTTTTTACATATTTGGAAATCTTTTTTGGCATGTTTTCCCAATAAGACAGATTGAATTCAACATAAAATTCACAGTGGAACAGAGAGAGAAAGATGAAAATTGACACAGCTGACACCATGAAAGATCAACACAAGCACAGGCACTGCACACAGCCATTTCACTTCCACCAACATCCCCTCTCTTTGCCTCAATCTCTCTCTCTCTCTCTGTGAATAAAAAATTCATGAGAAGCAGACAATTTACACGAAAAGACTACAACCAAATATCCAATCTCCACTGGCACCACTCAACGTCCACTTTACATCCAAGAGGTAAGGGAAAGACGGGTGCACTGTGGAAATCAGTAAGGAGGACATACACACTACAGGTAACCTTTCCCTCCGGTCCTGAAAAATGAATTGGAATGAGTCGCTTTCAAACCTTGAAAATCAAAGGAAAAGAGCAAATATTGTCCTGTGGTCCTCCACCAAGACCTTCTGCAACACTGGTTCTCAGTTAAAGTTAAAGCTGCACGTGAAAATTTGGTGAATTGACTGTTTGCCAAAAGTTATTGCAGTTTTCCATTGTGGCCCTGACGTAAAATTCCCTTACTTTTCCATTAACTTCCACACTAGGTTATTGTGGAAGTTATCACCTAAACAAAATCCCTTCCCTTCTTCTATTTGATACTCTGTTTCAATTCAGAAAAAGTTTGGAAGATGTTTTTACTACATTTGGACTATAGAAAGGTGCAAAGAAAGAATGAAACCACGGAGGAGAGAGAGACAGAAACAGTGTGAGAGCTATCACATGATAGCTGGAAAAAAGACTTGAGATGAGACATGGACGGTAATGGCCACTGAGCCTCCGCTCTTTGATCAGTGTAAAACCGTCGGAGATGTTCTGGACTCCACCGCTGCTTGTTAATTAAAGAGGGGGGAAGTTATCGGATCATTTAGGAATGATAAGATGGTGAGATAGCAGCCGGTGAGCTGAGGGGGGGATTGAGAAGCACAGCAAGTCTTTGACCTGCTGGTGAACACAGAACACAGCAGGTTGTGCAATAGAGGACACATTTTAGAATTTTAGACAATGAATCTATTTTAAAAATGTACAGTCTGTACTTGTATTTTTTCCTTTCTGTTTTCTTGCTGTGGAGATAAATTAAAACATGGATGTCCTCACAAGAACACTGTGTAAGGTATGTATACGGTTATATAGTATGAACGTTTGCAAGTGTATCATCTATGTGCATCTGTGTGTGTGTCAGGCACAGTAGGACTCCAAACAGCTCCACTGCACTCGTCTCCAATTTCAGAGAGGAAGCCGTCTGCAGGATTCCTCCCACAGGCTGCAGAGCTGCTATTGCATCCTTTAACAAATCAACACGATAAATCACAGCTACAAGTGTTTTTTTTTAGCATGATCTTCTCTTTACTTCCTGAACAGCACTGAATTCAGCAGGTGCAACTTCAACATGAAACTGAGAGATCGACTGGTTGGCAGCCGGGTTTTCAGTGTCATTAAGGTAAACATTATTTTTGGCTACTGTAATCGAATTGCATTCTTGTTACCATTTTTCTACTTGAGCGCCATCCATGAAAGGGAGAACGAGTGATGGGGGAGGGCAGGGGACGTGGAGAGAGAGAGGAGAGAGAGTGAGCGAGCACTCCAGTCGAGGAATGCAAAAGGGAAAATAAAGCTGAGGAGAAGAAAAACAAAGAGCAGAGCGAGAGAGAGACAGAGAGAGAGAGAAAATCAATACCTTGCCTTGAAGAGAGGCCTACACCAAAGGTGCAATTATGCTAAATGTGTTTTGTTTACGCGGCAGCAGGCCACGGAAATTTCACAACCGGGGGGGGCTGGAGCCAAATTAAAACATTATGACTCCAGGGTATAAAAACTCAAAACAAATTTATCCAGAATTCACCATCCCGCCACACATTTCTTTGGCATTTTTATAGGAACATAAGATGGCATTAAAGTCAACAAAGGCCTCTACATTAAAGCTGTTTTTCTCTCTCTGACCCTTTAAGCTGTTATTGGTCCAAAAATATAACTTTGTTTCTCCCTGGCAGTGCCTGCTTTGATTCACATCATGCTCATTCCCTGCTCTTTTGCCTCAAAGCACTAGCACCAGAACTGTGCTAGTACTACAACATTTTAGCACAATTCTATCCCATTTCATTAGATGCAATTAAAATGTGATAACAACATGTGCATATATGCTATTTTTTATATGTTAATTACATTACATTAATGTAAAAGTTTGCATGCTAAATGTAAAGGAATAAACAGCTCTGGTTTTGGATAAGGTAAAGTAAGTTTAGGAGGGGAGCACTTTCTGGTTTAGTTGCAGCCAGTAAACGTGACCCTACCACCACTACAGCCCAGATGCCTTTGAGCAGGAGAATCAACCCCGAACTGCTCCAGTAGAGTGCTCAGTGCTTCATCATGTTGATCTGCTGTGAATTGTTAATGTCCAGAGTTACTCTTCTTTTTTGTTTACAATATTCCGATGTGACTCCGCAGCTCCCAGGAGGAAATGTGTGGAACGGGATAAATGTGAGCGCTTAAAAACAGTCTGTATCCTCTGCAAATCTTCCTAGCTAAATAAAAGAAATAGAGACAGAAGTCTTTCACAATGTTGGAATAATACCACAGCCCATGGGGACTGAGTATAGCAATAGCTGTCAGCCTATATGCAGCTGTGAAGCAACTATGCACAGAGCCATTTACATTGTGTGGGATTTGAATGTGCCCAAGTTTAGACACCCACAGCTTTGAATAGAACAAAAAACCATCCTACATTTTGCTTCAGTCTGGTCACTGCCATTATCCAGTCTTGACTCATACTGGCTTATAGCCCCAAAAATCTGTGTGCTTCGAGACCTACATCTGAAGACCATGTGACAGTGGTTGGAGCCCCAACGTGACAGCTGGGGTACCAAAACCAAATAACAACATGGCCACATGAAGGGTTATAGTGGCAAAGGGGGCGATTCTTCTTGGATGCCATGCTACAATGCTGCGGAGCGCCACAGGCCTTTTGAGATGTGGTAAGTTGAAAGGGACAAGGGTGTGAATATAGCAAGGTTAGCTTCAGAAAATGCCGCCACACCATAGCACAACAACATTCCTGTCACAAGCAACCCTGAAATTGTCAACAGCTGTTTGCACTGGGCGTCTTCAAAGGAGTTCCATCTTCTTCCTAAAGACATCTACAGCAATGTCACGATGCTAATCCAATCAACAGTCTTCTCTGAGGGACTCACTTGTTCGACAGTGTAGTGAAGTCCCTGTTTGTCAAAACTGCGGCCTGCCGTGAAATCTGAGCTGACGTGTGAAGGACAAGATGACAGCGTCAGGTGGCAGTCACTGCCAGTGTGCCATTATGGATCATCAATGCTGGGAGAGATACGAGCAGTGAGGATCAACAAACTACATTACCCATTGTGCTTAACTTGCCAATAACCACCACAGGCCAATTTGAGGGAGGAGAGAGAGGGGGAAAAGGAGCTTGGTGGTGGCACATCATGTCAAATGAAAGCTGGGCTGACATTTACTGGCAGGAATGGAGAAACCAAAGTTAACATCAAGAGGTGTCATCTGATTTCTTGTGGAGTGCCAGGTGATGAGTCGGATGCTGCTAAAAGATGAAAGCAGAGGGGAAGATAATTCACCTGGTGTCAACAACACTACAACCCGGCATGACATCAGCCCAGAAAATGATAAAAGACATGTCCTGACAAGGCAAATGATACTGCACCATGTTGCCATGTTTACTTGAGAGAAGAGTTCAAACAGAATCAAACAGGCCCGTAATAGTCCAAAGGCAACCTTTGAATCAGGTGTTGGCAGGAAGAAATCAAATCTTGCCTCAACTGCATATAGCACTGCAGATCACCTGTCGCCTTTATCAGCTGATACTATTTCCATCTGTGGCCTTTAGCCCATTTTCACTCACCACAGAGGTCATCCAAAGGCAGCAACTGCAATCAAGGAACAGTAAGCAGTAAGGAGAGTGCCGAAGTAAAAATGGGTGGATGTAATACATTAGGTCTGAAATGAGGGGGAAAGACTTTGTCATTGTATAGGCTATAAGGGAAGATTACAGCTGTAGAGCTTTTCACTCACATTGTTTAATCCCTCAATGGTGAGGGAGGGGAAGAGACGGGATAACAAGGGGAAGTAAAGGGGAGTGTTGAGAGGGGGAACAGCTTCTCTTGTGGGGTATCCGGCCATGTCCTTCCAATGCCTTCGCTCCCCTACCCTGCAGTACGCTGACATGATAATCTGAGAGTGGTACACAACTGCCCACCGGCAAAGTGGAGCATCATTAAAATCTGATGAGGCCCACATCAAATGATGAGGTCAAAATATTAGGTCCATCAGACTGGCAGTTAGTCAGGGTTTTTTCTTGGCTTACTGCTCACTATCACTGTAATAATGCCACCTTGTCAATTTGCTTTCTCTATCTCTTCTCACTCGCATGCTTCCTCCCCTTTTGTTTTCATGCAATCTCTTCCTCCCTATCCAGTCTTCTCCTTGACAGGGCTGCCAGCCTTGGTCTCAGAGGACTCCTTGCATCTACCCCTCCTCCTCCTCCGCCTCTCCCTCCTACTCCCTGCCTCCATCTCTCTCTCCTTCGTTCCTTGTATAAAAAGAGTTTGTTTGTAAAGCACACACACACACACACACACACACACACACACACACACATCTCTGCATTCTTCTCCCTCCCTCCCTTTATCCCTCCCTCCTGTCTCAGCACCCAGTGTTGTGTGCCCACGCCGCCCGCGCCAACAGGTCAAGTGCATGCAATCGCCTCAGCTAACGACCTACTCCGACTCAGATCAAGCGAGATCATGGACTCTGGGTAAAAATATCTCACGCATTTGGCTGCTATTCAAAGACAAAGTGCAAATTGGCTTCGTGAGGGGGGGTACTTTGGAGCGCACTGGATGCTGGTGGGCAAGGATTAGAACTCTTGAAAACATCTTAAGCACATCAGATCCAATCTGCATTGTCAAAAATGAACAAAAGAAGGTTTTAAATTGTGTTGTACCTTGCGTGGTTGTTGAAGGGCAAAGTGTCCTCCTGTTTGTTATTCGAGAGTCAATTACAGTGTTGTTTGGCCAGCAGATAAATCGAAGCCAAGAGGACTAGGGGCCAAAGTCACCTTCGGAATAAGACTTGTGTGGGGGTGTGCAGCGGGGTGTGCTTGGTGGTGGTAGGTAAAACTGGGGGATGGTGATGGGCTGTGGGGGAATCACACACGAGACTGTGCAGGAAGCTGATGGATAGCTTGCCCCAAACTGGTTCTCCACTCTCTGACCCCTACAGATGAATGGGACACTATTCTCCATTGTTCACCACTCATGTTTGGAAAGTGAAAGCACCTCATTGCCCAGCCAAACACACACACACACACACAAGGTTGCAGCTGTGAATTGTACACACAATTTCACATGCACAGACGGTTGCTGTTACAAATTATGTGACGATCACAAACTAATACAGACACATGCAGACAGTTGAGTATGCGCAATATGTGTGAGCATGCAGACACACACACACACACACACACACACACACACACACACACAACGCTGTTTTGGTTAGTGGAGAGGACACCCTCATCTGTTTACAAGCGTGTGTGCCAAGACTGGCTGCAGCTATTTAAGTGGAAAGCATCAAGTAGAGGTTCCAATTACAATCATGGCAGAAAAAATTAAAGGTGCTTGAACAGGCTAATAACCACTAAAACCCCTCAGTACAAACATGACTGAACTCAGTGCACACAAGCAAAAGCTCATTTCCCATGGTATGCCAGCCATTTTTCACCGTGCATGCCTTTAATCTCATTGACATCAAAGTCATTAGCACACGGGAAGTTGTGTTGTAATTGGTGCATATTTGGTTTTCACAGATTTGGAATGTGAATTTGAAGTAGATATGGTGGTTTTAGTAACTTTTTTAGCAACGCTGCCGACTTCAACTAGTGAAGAGTCTTACTCACCAACCACATTCAAATTCTTTAACCATAAACCACAGGGGTCAAACCTATCTAGCCATGACTCCACACGCAGCTGACGCTCTCTGGATTCCATCTCGTTAACAAGAGCAAAGCCTCGGACCACCACTGAGCATCATCTGCAGACCTCTTTACGTGGATATTCACAAGGTCACACACACACAGCTATGTAGGCCCCGCAAGCTGTCAGAGGCACAAAAAAACACTCACACACATACACATAGACGGAGTCATCTTAGGTTACAGATACCCTCTGACAAAGTCTCCCCAGACCCGTTTTATGTGCTGTAAATTCTACACAAAGAAGAGGAGGGGGAAAAATCAGTACATTTTGTGTGAAATTCCTGCTTTGAAGTGAGTGACATACTTGAAGTGAAGGAAAATAGCTGACTTCAAAGATCAGCCCAGGTTCCTCAAGGTTCCTCTTGGCTCCTTTTTTTAAACATACTATGTTCAACTCCACTCTGCCTGAGAGGCTTAAGGTTGGATGTCAGTGTGCAAGAGGCATTTTAGCTAAATTGTTACACTTGAAATTTCATCCAAATAGGTTAAAGTCACTGCTTATTGCATACAGAAAAAAAATCACCTTCCAACCTCTCTCCTCAGCACTTATTTCCTTCCCTACAACACCACTATTATACATAATAACTCTAGGGCCAAGCATATGTTACATTGTTAAACCAACGTAGCTCTGATTCTTGCACTTCTTACTTGCTTGTTTGTGGTAGAGATCTAGGAAAACATTTTTTTTCCTTCTGACAATTTCAATGCAAGTCACTCTGGAGAAGAATATCAGCTAAATGCCTAAAATTAATAACTGAAAATGTAATTACATCCAACATGTCAGCTATTTTAAGAACACATGTTGTCTTCCCAACCAGCTTTACCAAGTTCAAAAGTCTGTCTTGGGAGCAAAGCTGCAAGAGGACACAAAGTTCTTCACCCATGCCCCACTTTGGATGAAAATGCCAATACCCCAGCAGAATAAAACCTAACAAACTGCCTTTGACTGGACATAAAATATCATGTCTCATCTCCTCAGTTCCCTTTTAATATTCAGATCCCATATGACACAAACAGAAGCAAAGGTCACCATCCATCATGTACAAAGCTGCCTTCTTTCTTTCTTTGAGTGTCTGCCTGCACTAAAGCCAGGCTGCCCTTCATAACACATGCCATTCCCATGCAATTCTCCCAAAGGCGTCAGCCAAACAAGACCCCTCTGTGATTTACAATGGAGGGGCCCACTTCATTATTAACTGACTAGGCTCACAGTCTGGGGGCCAGACCATTACCTCCACATGGGGGTAGATGCCACAGGCAGCGGTTGGTCTCTCTGTGTTGTAAAACAACACGTTGTAAAAATGATAGATAAGGTAAGTAGGTGCAGGCTCCTGGCAAACTCAGAGTCCTTGGTGTTCCAAAAACATTGCTAAACGTTAGCTTTGTGGTTGACTAAGGCCTCAATCATTGTATAAAGCAAAACTGATAATTTAATGTGGTTATTTGTGAGAACTGCACACATATGCAATATAAAATCTGTCACACTTATCCAAAGAATTTTATACTACCATGAATGCATCAGTTTTTAGAATGAGACCCTGGGAGTCTATGTGCCACAGTCTACAGAGTATGCTACAGAAGAAAACAAATCCCTTAACCAACAATGTTGGTACCATTTTGCACCACTGAGTCACTCAGGTCCAGACTTCAGTTTACTACAATATACCTCACACTTTTACACTGCAATCAGCACAACCCGTGCTGTGCAAATGAGGTAAGTAAAACTGAGTTAGATGGGCAGATAAATGATCTCGTTGGCCGGAATAGTGGTTCTAGCCTGGCCAGTTAGGCATATCTCCTCTGGCATCAAATCCTCTCCGAGCCCTGGCACAGGCCTCACCCGTGGCAGTTGGCAAGCGGGTTGACGGCCATCTTAGTGATTGCAGAATTGGGAGCACCCCTGTGTGTCTAAAAGACGGTTTGGCTGTAGTTTAAAAAGCCACTAAACCCCAATCTGCTCCTTCCTATTTTTGCCCTTATGGTATACCCCTTGAGGGCACTGGTTCAAATTCATTAGTGCTCCTTTATCTCCATGAAAATGGGAGACCCTCTGCTCTCCATCTACCTCCTGTTTCTAAGCTGCAGTCTCCATTTCCCTCCCTCCTGCTCTCCTCCTCCTCTCTGTCACTCTCTCTCTCTCTCTCTCTCTCTCTCTCTCTCTCTCTCTCTCTCTCTCTCACTTGTTCCAACTCTCTTACTGTCCTTTCTGCTTTCATTGTCTCCGTCTCTCCCTCGTTTTCCACTACACTAACCCAAGGGCAAGTATTGGGGGGCAGCCCCCATTTCCATGCCAGACCTGCTTTTGTCTTCCCTTCTGTGCCCATGTTTTTAGCCCTACCTCCACCCTGTTGAGACTACAGATTGGGGGCTGTAAGATGACAAATGTCATAGGGGCTGCCTTGGGGGCAGGGGGGTGGATTTATCTACAGATACTCCCCACCCATCCCTTTGGCTAAAAGACTGAATCACAGCAGTGGACAGGGTGCATCCTTGCCTGGCTTCAAGTCTGCTCACATTATAGCTTTGTAGCTGACACTTTTATTTACCATAACTTATAATGAGCATGCAAATACTGCTGATGGTGCTTTTTGCTCAAGGACACTCACTGGGCATCGCTGGGATCAAACATTCCAATATGTTCTTATAACTCTTACCACCAGATTCCCTGTTTTTTCTGAGAAACTCTACCTTAGGATGATGAGTTCTGATTGAATTATCTAGTGCATTTTGCAACTGTGTTTGGTGTTGTCAAGTAAGATTTTCTTTCTGCTTCTTTCTGACATTGTTCCTGCTGTCTTCATCTGGGTATATATGACGTCTCCCTACCTCTGAAGTGCATTTCTCTTCTAGTTCCCACTTGGTGGCATCAGGCTGCAAGCATAATCAGAGCAGCGCTGGCTCCCCGCTTCCCTCTGTGTCAACACTATCTCCCCGTATCAGCGGCAAATAGACAGACTGTGATAACAGCCTTATTTATTTCTCTTTTAAAAAATCCATCTACTTTACTCCTATTCTGCTTCCCCCATTCACCAGATAAACTAACAGGTGACTGCTTACATTTTACACTTCATACTGGAGGGATTTAAACAACACTCCTAGAATGTGCAGACAGTGGTTCAGCATCCAGGACATTCCCCCAAGACCTGTGGCTACTGGTGAACAAAACTTGCTATTGCATGGATACCTGAAACTGTATCGTTACAAGACAATCTCTGAAAGGCGAGACGCTCACTATGTGTTGTTTATTCGGATTTCTCTCTTGGTTTTGGCGAGAGCAACAAATCAGCTCGTTCCACCACTCAAGTTATAAGACAGTCGTCAAAATGTCAAAAATGCTTTATACCAATTGGGATATCCCAGACGACTTTGGGGAACACGGAATGCAGATTTAACTGGGTAGTAGTGACTCTATCACAGCAGGGGGCTGATGAGTCTCCATAATGACCCTGTTAACATGCAACTCCTGAAAACTTGTCTAAGACGCCAAATCAGTTGTCCCATTGTCTAGTGACCATCTGGCCGAACATCTCTACAGCCAAATCAAATGACAATGTTGCAATAAGTCAGGCACCTTTCAAAAGCTAAGTCTATTTCTTGTATCTAAACATTGAAAATGAGTATTCCTATGGGCCATACTCAGCTACTTTGCTTTCTTCTGTCATAAACCAATACAAAGGTCTGACAAAGACACGAAAACATATAAAGTCGTTTAGGGTCCAAGACAATCTTCCCCCCTAGTGCAAAAAAACAGATGGAAAAAAAATAAAATCTCCAAAACCATTATTCTGCTATGGATTTGATCCATAAACAAAAGGGTGACAGCAGCAAGAGGGTAACCCCCCACCCTCTGGTAGTGCTAATCTCCCCAGCCGTGGCTGGTATCTCTGATTGCTATGTTGTCATTCTTCCCCCAGCCTCCATCACTTTTTAATCAGGATTATCTTCTCTGACACTGAGACTCAAGAGTTAATTAGGGGTCCAGCCACTGCAGGTGCAGTGCCCTATTCGAATTGCTCTGATTATTTCTTCTTCTTCTTCTTCTTCTTCTTCTATCTGCCCTAAATTATCTTGATCTCAGAGTCTGAAAACACTAGACCAACCAAACAGGACAGACTGCAACAAACACCATATCCAATAACCTCATGGTAGCACTCTGACAACCACTTTGATGTGTTGGTCAGTACTTCAGAATGACACACCCTAGATAAAATAAAAATCTACTGGTGTGTGTGTGTGTGTGTGTGTGTGTGTGGATTGGGGTCTTAGTTAAATGTTGCAGTGTCAAGGTTCTTTAGAGTCAATCTCATAATTTGTTGTGTGTGTGCATGCATGTATGTGTGTGACAAAGGCACAGGACCATTTCCTTAAACACACACAACCATATATTGTAAAGCAGCCTTTTTACATTCATCCACCTCCCAAAAAACAAATGTCAGAGAAACAACTAAATCTTCAACTTCTCAAAAAAGAAAACGCCAGGTTGCCCACTCTGTTTCCTGTCAGCTGGAATACAGTGGAGAGTGCCTGTCTCCATTTACATACAAATGTCACCTTCTATCTTCCCAGGGGCTGGGGAAGGTTTTACTCTCTCCACCGTGATGCGCTCGACAAACCTTTCTTTCCTGTCTGGGAGACAAGCTTGTGATGCACAGTGAGAAAGTGCATTTTGCCTCTGGTGCCTTCTCTCTGTCTTCTTTCTCTTTTACGCGCCACTGGTACGCTGTAATTTGTGTATCCAGACTGGAGTACGTAGGCTTTGTTTCCATTTCACTGAAAGATGAGGCAGCGTGCTGTTTGAAAAGGCACCCAGCCTGCTGGAGTTGTAATTACTGAGGAGGCCTTATGATTGGGCTTTTTCAGTGGAGGAGTTTTGTTGTGGTGGGGTTATTACTAATACAAAATAAATAATTTCAGTGAGCCAGACTGCAAACAGAGAGGGTAAAATGTGAATAACACCTAAAAACGGTGTGACAACAAGCATCTTGTAGTAAGGGACATAATGGCGTCATCTGCATACAAATCAACCATCACCAACTCAGAGAGTCCAACCTGGCAGTGCTGCTTATATTCCCAGAGATGCACAGGCAGCCATTTTCTGTGGTTAAGTGGCCCACATAGTGAATCCGTGCCATCTCTCATAAACCGGGACGTGTATCCCCTGATGCATAGGGATGAACAATCAGCCTGACAGGCAGGTAGTTACTCCTTCTTAACCCCGGCTAGCGCTGAGTAATGCAACAGAACAGCAGGCCCCCTCCCCTTCCTCCTCCTTCCTTGCTTCACTCTCCCTCTCTTCCAGTCTCCTTTCCTCTTTGTACTCTTCCTCGCTCTCTCCTCATCTCTTTCTCCCTAGCCTTCTATTTCTCGCACACTCCCTCTCTTCGTTATTCTCTTTCCTCTCTTTATCCCCCTCCTTTCTCTACTCCTATTCAATGGCTCCCTCTCCTTCTCCCTCTCTATCTCTCTCCTTCCCAGAGGCCCATGTTTCCTTGCTTGCATTACACACAATTACTTCCATCCATCAATTATCTGCCTACTCCTCTTTAGCTACCCCACTTCCCTTTCTCTACTCTATGACAACAACCCCCACTATCCTGCATACACATGTTTCTTTGCGACCCCCATCTCTCACCTCCCACCCCTAAGGGCAGCTGAGTGTACCTCCCCACACTCTTGTCCTCCTTCCCCTTCTCCTCCTTTCTCTTCTCCCAAAGCCCCCCACCCCCACCCCCCACCAGATGTCCCTAAAGTTTGGGTGAGGGTGTGCATGTGTGGAGAGGGCAGGAACAAAAGGACAGGATGGTGGGTTGGGGGGCAAATGGATGGGTGGGTGTGGGGGATCATCTGAATGGAAAGCCCATCTTGCCCTGGGCTTTCTGTGTGCGCACAACAAGCACAGTCGGATTAACAACTTACACATACAAAAACACTCACTTCTCTTATAACCATTTCAGACTGAAATAGCAACTTCGGAAAAGCCCATGTTTGGTGTGAATTAGTCCAAGCTGGTTATTGGACCAGTGTCTGTGACTTTTATCATAGCCAGGATTTTATGAAGGGTCACACTGCTCTGATAATTTCTGAAAATATTACCACGTACTTCTACTTTATAGTAACTATTTACCGATAGTTAGCTGTACATGCAGCCTTTTCAACATTAAATTCAGCTTTTCTTCATAGGACAGATGCTGGAACAGGATTCTGAAGCCAAAGTCACATTAGGTTTTCATATAGCAACTAAATAAATAAACATTTTAAATAAAGTGGAATTTGCCACAATCGGAAAAACTGCCAAGCTGCTCTTAAATACAGCACTGCAAGCAAACAGTACCACTTGTTGGGAGGAAGCAGCAGAATCAGAAATTAATCAATTCTTGACATTGTAGACCAATCACAGGCCATGGTGTAAAAGGGGCAGTGTTATTTAGCTGCTGGATCCCGCCATTAAAATCAGACAGTAAGTAGAGTGAGTGAGCATGAAAGGGTTCAGTATGTTGCTCAGGGAAACTTAAAAAAGGACACACTACTGCTGATGGACAGATCGGCTGTTGCAGGGGGACAAGATAAGTGACCTTCATTACCAGTTGGCTGTCATGCACTTAATCTTGGCAAAGTGTTTATCGCCTCACAAGGCTCTAACAGGTTCAAATTATAGTGTATGCATTAACTGAAATGTTTTTGGAAACTATTCCACTCTAACGCATCCTGCTTCACAAATACACACTTCATACAGATGGTGCAACAGGCTGGTGTGGATCGTCTAACGGCCTGCATGAGTAGCGTTTAAATGAGCTAACTGCAACCTGTTCAAACCCTTCAGGCGTAAGAATGGGGGTCCTTAGCCCCCCCCACCCCACTACCACGTGTCTAAAACCTCACAGGGGTCAAACTGCAAGGGCGCAGGGCAGCCCTTCCTGCCAGACCGAGTTTGCAAAGAGGAGGAGGCAGACACCCCAAGGGGAACCTCTGTGCATCAATCTGGGGGAGGCCAGCTGGTAATCACACTTAGGAACAATCCAACAGCAAGCATCAGGAGGCACAGACAGAGAGACAGGACCAGACACATCCATTTGATGCCTGTCCCAGACCGGGTGTTAATTACTTCTCACCATGAAACACCAGTTCACATTAACTCCATAACCATAAAGAGGATGGGATCAGGGCCAGAGGGAAAGGAGAGTGAATGGGTGTTTATGTGAATACAACAGTGTTTGGTATAGTTTCCTCTCAGGCTTTAACAAACTATGCGCTATGTTTGTTCAAGTGTGTTATATCTTGAGGGAGGCAGACTAGAGTGAATGAGGGAGTAGCAGGCATCAACAGAAGGTCTGCTCCTGCTCGTCGTCAAAAGCAGATTACTGTCACTTCATCAGAAGGAGCTGGAGCGAATCATTTTTGTAAAACCTGGAGGTACCAAGGGAACAGGCAGGAGGCTGGGGAGGTGACAGTGTGTCGATGTATTCCCCAAGGCTTTACCAGATAGTCTGGCAGGGATTAGTGTGTTTATGTGTATGAGGGGCTACCTTCACTTCTGCACACAATAACTTGACGACTGCAAATACTCTGATTAAGACTCCCTTTCTACCTGGCACATCCGAGGTGATACGAGGGCAAAAAAAGCATGAAACGTATAAAACTCAGGTGTAAATGCACTAAAGACACATTTAAGATCTAACCAAACACCTATACAATAGCAGAAATGCAATATATACAGTCAATTCCAAGAAACTTACATCTAAAAAAAACTATTCTATTTGGAACCAATCTGGAGTCATATGCAAGAGTGACAGAGACAGACGGAAGACGGAGAAAAGATACATTTTCTGTCTATCCCCAGCATTTTATATGAGTTTACAGTTAGGTAGACAGAGAAAATAAGGGATAGAAAGACAGAAAAACAAACAATAAAGTAGAGAAAGTGTGGTCTAGGAGAAAGACAAGTTTAGCAAGGGAGATATAGGGAAGAAGAAAAACATAGACCGAGCAAACACCGGAGGAGCCTGACAGTCAGCCAAGATGCAAGGTGGACTTTAACTCAGCCAGCGACGGATCAATCCTGCTGAGTTCACACACCTTATCACAGCCTCGTCTTATCTGGCCCCCGCCTCTCAACCTGCGTCAGCTGTGCCCAAAACCATTGCTGGCTTGTTTTGGAGCGCTGACCTTCTGAATTCAGGGGGAGATGGTGTGTGAATATGAATTCTGGGTGCTGCCGGGAGGGTCATGGACATTTCTCACCTCCAACGAGGCCTGCTGAGGACAGAGCTACCAATTTTAGACCCAAGGCAACCAGCAGGTGTGTCTGAGTGAGTGGTCAATAACTCCTCTGCCAGCCACCCGTCTCATGTTTCTCCCCCTATGGCCAGGGTGAAAATGTAGGTCTATGGAGTGAAAATGACACACCAGCCTCTGGAAGTTTAACCTTGATGATGTTTTAAATTGTTGTGACTGCAATGTTCTGGTTTTCCTCTTTGACTGCTGGTCTTTCTGTCTTGACAAATAGTGCTACCGCGGGTGTAAAGGTTCTGACATTTTTATCCAAACTCAGAGTGCACATTGGGAGGCCCCAGTGACTTTAAGAGATCCTCTAATGCATGTGATGGTTAGTAACATGCATTTCCCATTGAACCAGTCTACCTTCTCTCCTCAGCTATTATTTACTCGCTTTGTCTAATTTACAGTAGTCAGTAAGATGTGTGGCATGTTGAAGCAGAAAGCCAGATTGTGAAGGTAAACAAAAACATTTCTGCACAGGAAGGCAGAGAAGGTGTTTCTGGGTAACTCCGGCTTGCAGAGGCTTGCACAGACAAAAGGTCTAAAGCTAAATTCAAAAACACATAGTATGTACCACTGTACATGCTATCCCATGCACCGAACAAATGCAGAGAAGGTGGAGCAGGGAAGGATCCTGTGGGGTTGTGTTAACATTCCACATGGAACAAAACAACAAACCAAATGCCAAAAGCACAAAGATGAGTAGTTTGCCGTTACGCAGTTTAAAATGGGTTTTCATTTAAAAGTTTCTTTTTTTGTTGCGCTAAATTCTGGTTTGGTAAAAACAACACTGTATGTGTTTACAGACTCTCAGACCCAAAGGAATGTTTCAGACTTAGGGCTGCAATAATTACTTTCATGATCGGAGAAACTCTACTACTCATATAAGCTACAGTTCACTGCCAAAAGGTCGCTCCTGTTCTTATTGTTGCCAAAAGTTGTTCTTGGAAATATAGGAACCCAACAACAGTTCACCACAAAACAACTACAACTACTACTCTAACGCATGGAATATCATTCAAATAAGAGTAGTGCACATCAGCTGCCTAATGTAAAATTAATTAAAATTAAGTAAATGCAAATAAAGTAATCATTATTATTATTATTATTATTATTATTATTATAGATGACTGAGGCCACAAACAGGCCCCACTGTTTTGTTAAAACAAATGAGTTCCAGTATTCTAGCTGACATTAGGCCATATCCAGAGACACTGTGAGAGTTTACTTGTTACTGTACGTATTATACATGTTACACATTTATACATGTGCAACAATGCTCTAATTTGGGTGATCTTTCAATTGCGTGCACAATGGCTTTCATGCTATTAAGTTGTTATATGTTACTTTCATTGAGTGTTTCCCCAGCCTGGATATTTGGCAATAAAATAAATGTGAATGACAAGGGATGGCTAATCCACAAATCAAAGAGGAGGGGACACTTTACAAGACACACTGCCTCCTGTTTTCACAGCCAGAGTAATTGCACCTTGTGTCGCTGGAAGAGCACTGATTTAGCACTCGGAGCATATTAAAATGAATAAACACAATTAGCTGTGAGTGCAACAGCGCCTCTGCACAGCGCACATTTCTCTCTGCAAGTCACAGTCACTTCAGAGCAGCTGTTATTAACGGTGTTGTTGCGATCTGACTAATTGCAAAGCACTCGATGCCACCAAAATGCTCCTTATTTGGATTTTAATGAAATGAACAGGGCAGGAGGTAAAAAAAAAGTGGATGCAATTGTAGGCCTAAAAGCCTTGAACAAAGGGCTAGGCATATACGTACAGTAAATGTTTACTGTCTCAATATGACTTAAACATTTTATACCCTTTGGTTAGACCATGGCATGAATGAAAAGTAGAAAAATAGAGGGGCAGTAATTGAAGAGATAAAAGTTATTAATTGATCTTTGGTGAGTTCATCATTTATGGTTCCATCATCCAATATATGTATGTGACTATGTGTGACTTATGTGTGATCTAATTTTGATCTTGAAAATGTTTCGCTGGTTGTCAGTTTCGGTTTCAGTGCAGCATCTGGAAAGTCTCTAAGGCTCTTAAAATATCAAGAGCTCTGTTTGCATTGCCTCTATAAAAAGCCATTATCACCCAATAGCCTAAGTTGGTTGTATGTCAAAATGTCAAAAATGCACTTGATGTTAGGAACCCCAAAGAATTAAAACTACATAAAACAGAGAGAGGAAAACTTCTGAACTCTCTTTCAAATACCTGAAGTAAAATACATGACTTTGAATAGCTTACAGTCAGTCTGTGAGGCCTGTAGCTATCTAGAATCTCCCTCACTTCTCCCCTTTGATCCCGTTAAAAATGAGAGAATACGCCCTACTGTTGAGGTAGGGGAAATAAAAGAAAACAGCTCAGAAAGTAATAATTACAAAGGAAATGAATTTCAAAACCCTGAGGAGGACACTTCTTCAAGACCTCTGTACTTGGGGGAAAAAAAGCATCATATCCGGGGCACAATTCAATTAGCTTTTCTTCCAAGTGTAGGAAAAGGAGCTCCAGGGAGAAATCAAAAGTTTTGTCCAATAAAAGAAGTTTTCAAGGATGTAATGTTCTCACTGCCCCCTCCTCACCCACTATTCATTACCACTGCTTACAAGCTTGCCACTCACAAATGCATCGATCTGCGATTTCTACCGACAAAAAATAAATAAATAAGTAAATCAAATAAATAAAACAGCACCTTGCTGATGCTGTTGTGACAGACACGCCGGTCACGCTTAGCCGACTGTGCCTGGCAGCTTATCCTTGGCATTTTCATTGCCTTTTGTCTTTCTTGCCCAGTTATTTGACAGTGATCAGGGGTGATAAATTGTTCAATTAAAGCCGCATTAAGAATCCAGAACACACTTGACGTGCGGCCCCCTTGGTATACGTGTTGTCCAATTACTCTGAAGGACAAGACTCCTTCTTGCTACTGACAATCAACATGTGACTCTCATCATAAGACAAATGGGTTTATTTATACAACCGAGCAGGCTGATTGAATACTGGAATTCAAGATTGATGATTCGGAGTTACAACCAAGGTAAACCGTGAATTTCCATTACAAATGGAAATGTTCAGCGTTTGGTAGAATTTGAGTTGGTATTTCAAGACCAGCAGAATAGTGTCAGAATAACAACAAAATAAAAATGTGTTCTCCACCAGGTTGGAGAATTGTCTTTAGTTCGCCAAGATGTGAAATAGGTGTAAAACATGCAGTAAAGAACTGGTATGTATAGCTTTCCACTGCAATTTCCAGCTTGATTCCCTGGGCTGACCCTGACCTCTGAACTCTCTACATTTCAAGACACTTCTCTGCTATTTTTATGAGCATCAGGGACAAAAACAGCAGTGTTTGGGCTCGTCTGTTCAGCAACCCCCAGTAAATGAAATGCATTACTAATCTTTTTTTGGCTTGCAGTCGCTGTTGGGGTGGGACGGTGAAGGGGGGGGGGGGGCTGTATGTTGCCCGGGGAAGGTTTAGCCTTAAATGTTCTGATAAAATTAAGATCCATTGCAATTCAAATTGGACTCACTTGACTTACTGTAGCCTGCCTTAATAAAAAATGATGGGGGAAAAAGCAGGGCCATAGCCTGGAACTGCATCTAAACTTTCCAACACAATCAAACAAAAGTTACTTCTCAAGGCAGAAGATTACCCTGATAATAATAAGTAATACTGAAAAATTAAAATGATACTGTACAAACATCAGAGAAATAACTTAAAGGAGCTCTTTGTTATACATGGATAACAAAAGAACTTCAAACAATTGCAATAAACTCTCCACAAAGCTGCTACATACTACATACAAACTTCAAATAAATATAAAACTTTTACAGCATTGTAGCACAGGATAGAAATAAAACCCAGGCATAATTTATAGGAATCTGACAGTGATGTACTGATACTTTGATTTCCTCTCTTCTTTTCATTAGTGACTAACTGTTTAATAGGTATTTCTAAGTTGTTGCTTAACACTAAAATAAGTGAACGTTTACCCTGCATCACAACAGGAGAATATGCACACCAAGTGAATAAAAGCTGCTTGCCTCTATGTTTTCAAATGCAAAATAATGTGGCCATTTAGGTCAAAATCTCACCAGAATGGAGGTTCAGTGTTTGATCTGTCTGTTTGGGGGGTCCTGGATGTGATAGTGTTAGGGAGCCTCTACATTAAAAAATAACTGACTGCAATCTTGATTGAATATAATAGCAAACGCAAAGAAACTTAAGTTGATAAAAAAGTTGGGGAAAATAAGTTTCATATAAAACATATTCAGCACAAGAGAGAACAGCAATACCTTTTCTTTTATTTTTTTTCCCCCCAGCAGACTGAGGTCTACTTGCATGAACAAGGCGCCCGGTAGATAAAACGGTCCAGCATTATGGCAGAGTTGAAAAATGTACCTTTCCCCCATTCTTACCACATTCATTTGCCTCATAATATCTTTAACCTGCTCTCTAAACTCACATCAAGCATTTCGAGAGTTAAGAAAAAGAAAAGTTGCAGGCACTTACTTCAACGGCGTGAGAAAATTATTTCTGAAACTACCCCCTAGTTGGTTTACTGGGGACCGCTTTTAAACTCCGTACTCTTTGTGGGTGAGCGGTCGTATTCCTTCAGAAAAACAGTTACTTCGCATCCCCGACGTTAGAAAAAAAAAACGTTATATCCCACTTTCTTCAGCGGCAGAGCAGTCACTTGTTAACGGAGGGAGCGAGTATAAAATACTGCTATTATTCCCCGTGCGTTTGTATTCCTTTTTCCCCAGATCAGAAGCCAGAATCTCCTCAGTGAAAGAAAAATAAAATACCCTATGATAATCCGTGCGCGACACCGCCGCGCGCGGATCTCCCTATATCTCTTTATTGGTGTCTCTCGTTATCTCCGCGTCCCAGGTTTTGGATCCTTTCTTCCTAAATCCACCTCGTACGGACTGGGGGTGGGGAGACAGGAGTCAAATACCCCCCTTCTCCCTCCCCTCGACTGCAGGGAAAAAATACAGAGCCTTGTGCTGCGTTCAATGCCGCCTCATAAACTTCGTCTCTTGACTTCTGCTGAATCGTAAATCCTACCACTTGGTGCGTTCAAGCACGTTTAGTCGGAAATCATAACACAATGGGGCCTGTAACTGAACGAGTAACCGTGGCTGATCTTTTATTTTATAAATCTGTGCTGCCATGGCAGAATGAAGAGGAGACACAATATACAGAGCAATGGTGCAGTCACATAAAGCGCTTAGAAGACAATTGTGGGAGTTGTATGAGAATTTTCTGCAAAGTTGTGAATGTTTCTAGGGATATTTCACAATTTCTTTATTTTTTATGTAAATTTACTTGCCTAAAATTTGTTTCTAGATTGAAGTTATAAACTTCAAAAAACTGCAATTAAAAATCTCCACAATGTTCTGTAGATAATCATGAAATTGCATACAAAGGAGTAAAAACTGTGACCACTTTCCACTGTTAAAAGGCTACTAAGCATGCTTATAGGAACATCATTTTTAATAGCTAAAAATAGGCCTACTTCATAGCAAGACTAATGATAAGTACAAATTCAAAGTACAATTCTCAGGCCAAATGCTCCAATATGATCATACAGAATATGTTAAAAGCATATTCCCATGCATTTGGTGCAAAAATGTTGGTAGTCAATGCAACATTGCAAGTTCTTATGAACCCAGATACTACATATATGGATGGAATAATCAGTTTCTTTACAGGTTCAGATAAAGCTACACAGTGATGTTTAGTGTAGAGTAAGCCACTATTCATCAAGTTGCATCATAATTATACCCATCAAATAGCCTACACGTTATACAGTCTGTAAGCTCTCTATACCGCACGCCAGCTAAAATACAATGCTGAAACAAACAGTAATTGTTCTGTGTGACATTATCACAATTTGGAAAAGTTACTTAGTTTTAATTGTTTAATGAATATGTATTACTTTTCAGTGGCCACTCTACCATGACACGTCCAGTTTGTCCTTGTTCTCATTTAAATTTCAAAACAAATCACATTAGCATAAATTGTTTTAAGTGATAATAAAAATGAAAAGAACCTTTTTGAGTTACAATGTGCTACAAAAAAAACAATAGCAAAACAAACAATCAGCTGTAATAAAAGGAAGTCTTGCTATAGTGATTACTCATAAGCCACAATAAAGGAAAAAATATATATTACATTGATTTTCAACAACTTTTGGTGAGAGTCTTCACTCTTCACCCTAATTCTTTCACTTTGCTGTAAGTGAGGAGGGATTTGAACCTGATTTCATCCAGTCACAGTGGCATTGAGCTGAAACAGCAATTCTGATTGGCTGCTAGAATTTGAATTTGAATGGTGACAGCTGGTGTCCACTTTGTCCAGCAGGGAAGCGAGGCTGGAGACACATCAGTCAACTGACCCACAGTCAGTTACCACCAGCCAGTCTGCAGCCAAATGTTACCAAGTCTTTGGCTGAGGCCAGTTAAGTTTTCTTTACTTTTGAGATTATATTCTAATCCAAAATCCATTCTGGCTCAGAAGATAGTGAAAGTGACTGACTAAATCTAGGATTTACAAGCCATTATGGCCTCTGACTTGTCCCCTATAGCCTAGCCACAACTGCTTGGCTAATAAATGCTGGTAGCAGGCTATGTCAAAGAACCTTCCTGGAGCATTAAAGCCCAGGGAGTATGATGGAAAATTGAAGGAAATGAGATTGAATTAGGCAGTCTTTGAAAGGGGACTACAATTTGTGAGGCACAGTGCATCAAATGAAAGGCCTCTCCTGCCCAATTGGAGGGAGAGTAGCAATATATTTTGTGTGAACTTTTCAAGGTATGCAGGCAGTAATGGATGGGACAGGCCTTTTTTAAAAGACCCATCTTTGCTGTGTGTTGGCAGAAAGCCATCATGAGCCACAAGCAATCCTCCACTGCCCTCTCTCTGCTCTTTGTTTAAAACCCAGCGTGACATGTAACACACCATAAAGAGGTGTAAAGGGGTGTGTGTGTGTGTGTGTGTGTGGGGGGGGGGGTCTAATCAATTTAACTGGTGAGTGAAAAACATGCATTTTTGTTACGTAGATTTCTTCCTTTGCCTCTTATTCACACTACAGCCCCTTATTTAATCAGGCCGGTAAATCTTAGCGGCAACCCAGAGCTCTCACCGCCATTCCCCTGGTGGCATGAGCCTTAACATGGTAAATTTCACTCGGGTAGGGAAATGCGCTCAGTGGCCGAGGCTAGTGCTTTGGAAGGATAAAAAGAGCACTTACCGCCTGACATGTGCAATCCATAACAGAATAATGAGACTCCTCCACACCAGGAGCTCTCTTCCCCTGCTCTCCCTCTCCACTTTTTGTTTTCCTTGTGAGTATTCATAAACGCCATGTAAATTCAGAAAGCGGAAGATGTGGCGAGTGCTTGAGGGAAAGCGTTTAATCGTTTGCGTCTCATTACCGGATCCTGTAACAGCATGTAGTTTGTGAAGATGCTCCAAACGACCAGTGAACCTTGTTGAAACTACTGGCCTCTGTCTGTCAGCTGTTATGCCTCCAAGTGAAGGTGATCCTCACCACAATGTGCTTTTCACTAGCATGCAAGAAAAAAGCATTTCAGGGAAGAAGAATGCTTCTCAAATTACACAGAAGTGCTACTACATTATGTTAGTTATTTTACCTGATTTTTAAGGACTTGGGGTCATGAACCCCAACATTAACATGATGGACATCCATAGACACAGTAAAGAAAAATAAATTGCAGATTGGAATACAATTTTGAACACAGCATCTACAGTTCTTATATAATAAATACACAGATTATAACTTATTCAGAATGTAGATCTACTGGTATCATGGTGTGATCTTCATCTTAAAAAAAAAAAAATGTATATATATATAACCTTGCCCAGTTGGTGGTCATCTATTTTTTTTATTAATTAGCCACACTATTAGAAGAGCATTTATTTCTTTGCTTTTTCCCCTTAAAAAGGCCTAAAAGATATTTAACTTGCTTTTTCATTTACCATGCATATACATCAAAAAGATTTATGCCACCATTAAAAGGTCAGCAAACTGTATTTTGTTAACAAAAAGGTGAATAAATTAAGTTTAGCCGGGTTTTTACTTCAATATCAACTCAAAAGCCAACTAAAGAGCAGAATGTTACAAACTTGTCAACACGGTCAAAGTTTAGCTTGTCCAGATTTACATGCATATTTACAATGCTTTCTTGCCCCCTGTCCTGTTTTTAACTCCATGTGAGACAGTTAAAAAAGAAAGTCGCTTCTTTCCTTATTGTCTCCCTGCTCCCCTACGTTCATCTATGTCACCCCTAGGGGTTGAGGCACAATCACCTCCGATAGTAACGGGCCATCGCTCACTCTGTCCCTGGAGGCGACAGCCCACTTACTGCCAGCTCGCGCTCAAATGGAGGACATTTCATCGCCCCACCGAAAACACAATTAAAAACACGCGCACGCTGCAGTCGGGCAGCCCTCGAGAGCCAACCCCCCCGTCACAAGTATAGTTACTCTGAACCTGCCTCGCCATCTCAGATATTTACTCTCTCTGTGGTTGAGTGTTTGTCAGCTAAGTTGGAAAGTGCTATGTGGTGTTTTAGTGCAAACAAGACACTGGAAGAAAGAGAGAAAGCCGACCAGCGCTCAGTGCTTAACGCTCTTCTCTCTGAGAGGCATTTGCTTGCCTTGGGTGGACATGTAGCTTCAATAGTTAGCTGATAAGTGACTGTGCTCTGGGCTAGAATATATTTTTTTTCCTCGCTGGAAGCCAAAATGGAGGATAGTGTGCTGGGGTTTGTTGTGATGGGTAATTTGCTTAACACACACACACACACACACTGTACACACACAAACAGCAAGCAGGAGCAAA
Organism: Macquaria ambigua; assembly: GCA_008360985.2. Taxonomy (NCBI): domain Eukaryota; kingdom Metazoa; phylum Chordata; class Actinopteri; order Centrarchiformes; family Percichthyidae; genus Macquaria; species Macquaria ambigua. Next base: position 56,980 of record VMKM01002471.1, read on the forward strand.
GGCAGACTGACGGCTATTAGAGTGCAACGATGCTCCCTCTTATCTCCCACCACGATAGAGATCTACAAAGAGCTTGAGAGAGATTATGAATTCATTACCTTGATACACAAGTGAGCGCTGCGATAGACAGGAGTTTGAGAATGGAGATGGGAGCTCGGTGGGTGTACTGGGAGGGGCAGGGATGGGAATGCAACAAATTACATGCTGCTGGGTAGAGAATAAATCTGTCAGCTCTCTGCATTTTTAGGAATGTTTGAGCTCCTCAGATGCCATGTTACATGTGTGTGTTTCATTGGAGGTCAGGTATCATGGGGTTCAAGGTCTTGCTGAGCTTCACTTCAACACAAAAGGACGTGTGGGCAGTTGCAATGTTCAGATCTTACCTTCTAACAACAGGCCACCCTCACACTTTGTCTTTTGACTGACAGCAATTGAAACAATATGTCGACAGGTTTGATTGCAGCTCAGTGCTGAAATTAAGTGGAGTGGGTTTTTTTATTCTGCCCAATTTGTTCCATTTTCCCCACTATTTCAAAGTAACTAATAACAAAAGCAGTGCAGCATCTGTAAGCAGTGTTATTTTTTTGATTTTGGTGACATCTTTGGTGGTGCTGCTCACTCCTCAGAGTGGGCCTGACCACTTTGTATGCTTTTGAAGCTCACAGCAATGTGAGCACAATCCCATTTTTGTGCATCCTAACCTGTCATTAAATGCATCCTGGAATGATCGCATGATAAGAGTCCCACTCAACAAGTCTAACAATGGCCTTTTGTGGAGAAGACATCAGATAAATGCCTAAATTATAGAGTGTTATTTGTTAGTATAATGCATTAGAGTCTGTATAACTCTCTTGGAGGAATTTTCTGTTACCAAACATTTTCTTACTCCTGCCTCTCTTTCTCCTTCAACTCTTGTGCATTTCTTTTAACCGGCTCACGCTCAATATGGCTTTCTCTCTGAGAATATTTTCCCTCCAGCTCTGTTGAACTCAGCTGACATTTGGAGGCAGGTGAAAGAGTGCAGCTAAATAAACCAAGGCATTTCAGAAGAGAGAAGTGAGGACAGAGGGAGACAAAAACACAGACATTGAGGGTGTGTTTCGTATTACTGTGTTTAACTGTGTGTCCTGTGAATCCTGTTAAACTGACAAGTGTTGTTTTATACGGTGCCCACTGCTGCTTGCACGGTACATTTCAATTTCCAAGTTGGCATTACTGGACTGAGCGGACAGTTAGTTTAACTCTGAATGTTGTAAACTAGTGGTTTCATATGTCCCCCGCTGGTGTGTATCATGTATAGGGTTAGACCAGTATTTGCCTTTAATTACACACTGTATATCAAACAGTCATGTCAATAATTGATAGCTGATGTACCTCCATGGCTACAGCTACTGTATGTAGAAGAAGAGTCTGTAAAATCTGCAAGCAAACTAGATTTTATTAATCCATTTGATTGTTTTTAGAAAATAATTCAGTATTTATTTTTCCTGTTAAGAAAATAAGGCATCCCATAATTTCCCTACCTTTGAATGGGTGAAAGGGGTATAATTTACTTAAAATTCAAAATAATTTCATCAGTCTGTGTTTTATGTCTAGATAGATACTGTATGAGAAGCTTTCCCACCATGATAAGACTACTGGTGTAAACAGAATTCATACCATTTGTGGGATAAAATTGATAAAATGTAAAATGATCATATTAGCATCATTGATGTAAAAATATAATTTCTTCTAACAGCCATCTAAAAGTCTTATTGCCTTATTATGTTCAATATTTCGTGTGCTGGCTTGTTTTTACTGCGGTAATAAGCACTTTTACTGAGTGATAAGTACCTGTAATGGAATAGCACCATATAAATCCATCTTTCAGCAAAGTTAGAAACACATCTTTGATTGTTTAGAGGCCTTGCTGAAAAAAACCCAGTGTATAATTTTTGCTGTGCGTAGGGGTTTTTTATGCAGTAATATGTCATTACTCTGTGTACATGTTGTGTGTATGTGTAGTGTCCCATGAATATGTCTTTTGTATGTACGTGTGCCTCTGAGTGATTTTTAATGTGCTGTATGTGCATATACGTCTTTCACTGTGTGCACGTTCAAGCACATGTGCCTTTCAATGTGTGTCATTGTATACAGTGTACTGTATGTGTGCGTGCATTTGAGTGCCTTTAACGCTTTCGGGTCACTGTGCGCGCGTGGTGCTGTGTGCAGATATAAGTGTGCCTTTCAGCGAGTGTTTGTGCACATGGCGTGAGTGCATGTGCATTTCTACACCGCGGAGAGGCGGGTGAAGCCAGAGAGGCCACGAGTGATGAGTGATGCCAGAGGTGGTTTTCTACCAACCTCTCCGCTGGCTTGCTGGCTCACTAATGGCCTCCTCAGTGGGTTGGCTGACCGACTTGCTGGCTCTCAGTGGCTCCGTCTTCCTTATTTGGTAGTGAAGGGTGGGGGATGGTGGCGGCAGGGTAGTGGATGGTGGGGCAGCGGTGCTCTGTTTACACGCAGGGTCAGGAGGTCAGAGCGCCAGAGTGCCATGGAGCAAACACAGATCACTTAAAGACAGTAAGAGAGCGAGCGAGTCATCGCTTCACGGCCGTCAACTGGATGGATCGGGGCAGATTCACCGTGAAAGAGTGTGATGGAGTCTGTGTGTGTGTGTGTGTGTGTGTGTGTGTGAGTGAGAGAGAGAGGAGGGTGGATAACAGTACATACTTTGGTGAAGCCCCAGAAAAAAGCTTCTACAGGTAATTTCCACACACATACACACTCTGGTCTTTCTTTACCCTCCCTTGCTCTCAGGCCCTGGACAGTTGAGGGGAGTCAGTAGGAAGGAAATTAAAGGCAACCATCCTTATAGTTTTGCTCTTGTCCGCTTGACTGCCTGCATGCCTGCCTGCTTGCCTGCCTGCGTTCCCTGGGCAATGTTTATGCTGTGCCCTGCCCAGGACAGAATAGATTCGCCCACACAGCACTGTGCTCTCAACCAGAACCTAAGTAGGTCTGGCAAGCCTGAGCCACAGTCCTATTCACTCTCACTCCTCTGGATTAGGCCCTACGGCCTGGGGCAACACAGCGACGACTGCCTTAATAGACCTAAGATAGCATCTCTCCACCCCACCCTAAAAATATATATCCAAGTCTTTTATATTAGGACACATCAGCAGGTTGTTTATTTCCATCCATCAGCATCCGCAAAGTTTAACAGGATAGTTTGCAAACTACTTGGGGAAGTGCTGAAGTTGTGCATGTCAGTAGGGTCAGCCAAAGCCCCCCAGGTGGTAGAAAATGCCATGCAAAGACGAGTTCAAACTCATTCTAACAGGTTGTCAGAATTGATGCTTGAGATGCACTGCGCAAATAATGATGGAAATTAAGCTTGGATGTTTTCCAAATTCCAAAGAAACTAAATGGAAAATTGTGTCATTATGATACAAAGCATAAAACAAAAAGGGGACCTTTAAAATGCTTCACACTGCATAGCTTTCCACCATCACTGTAAGGAAAAGTATAATAAGCAAAACATCTTTCATTCCTAAATACCATGAAATTACATGCGCTGGCATAATCAAATTCATTACCTCCAAACTTGAGGTCAATTTACATTTCTTTAAATGCCGCTACAAATAACTGAAGCGTATATAATTGAATAATGCTAATTCATTGCTGTGTTTTTTTGTCTTGTCTTCTCTCTTTATGAATATTAGGGTTGTTGCTGGTACAGTAAGTGTGCAGTGAAGGCACTGCTGTGATGAGGGTGGTGGCAGCTCGCAGGGCACATTATCCAGCCTGTCATACTCCCAGTGCCATGCTACGGATAACACCGCTCTGTGAGAACACAGTGCCTCTTGACGCCAGCTGTAAAGATTAGCAGAGCTTTGTTTAATTGTGCTGCTACCATCCTAGGAGCCACTTAAAAGCTGCTGCTCTCTTTTCCTTAGAAACTGTCTTTAAAGCTCAGCCAACAGTTGCTGCTGCCTGTTCATTCAGGTGCAAAGGCCTTAGGGATTTGGCCAAGTCAGGTACGCTCAGAGAAATAGTACAGTCACTGCCATTTTGTCCAATTAGATGCTTTTTACTCTCCAGGATATCTCATTTTAAAGCAAAATAAAACTTGCAAATTACACCTGCTGGCAAAATGCAATCTACCACTGATGACCTTTTATCAGTGCAACCCCGAAGGTATCCTCACTGGAGGCTTAATGGCGGGGTTTGGTCTGTAAAAGACCTTAAGCAGCTCTACAAAATTGTTGTCCTGGTTTGTAGAATAATAGTCAGGAACCTATTGCATTTTTCAGAGACATGTGATCACATGTTTTATCTGCAGGCAATTAGACTTATCACCATGTAAAGAGTGTAAGGCACCAATGTTATTTTAATGTGCAGTGTTGGTATAATGTCATTGCTGGCATAACTGACTTAATGTATATAATATTCAATGTCCTTATTCCTTTATACTTTTTTTAATGAACAATGTTAATTTCTATTGGTTATTGCATAGAATATACTTTTAACATGCCATTTCACCTTTAACTTTTACATTTATTTTATTTTAACTCGTTTTTATTGTTGGTTGTGTGGTAAACTGTCCAGAAGTGAAGCCAGAGCACAAGCATTTTATTGCATTTGAAGGCACCTCAGTACTTTGTAATGCATATGACAAGAAACTTGACTCAGATAAAGTATGACTAGGATTATAGTTGAAGATGAGTGAAAATTAAAATGAAGTGTGAAATGTGCCACTTCTTGTGCCCGGCTGTGTTTTAAACCAACATAATTGGCATGTGACCTGGGATAGGTTGCTACCTGACCTCTACAAGATGTAGCGTTAAGCCATGACAACCTGATCAACGTTTTTTAAATTGCTCAGGAGAGCATCTCCAGCCACAAAAAAAAGGCATTGTTTTCTGTGTTGGAGGAAACTTTGGGATACAGATGAATAAATCATCAAACACATTAACAGAGAACAGCTTTTAAACTTTTAAATATTCTCTGAAATTCCTTTGCTGATGTGTAAATGACACACAGACAGGCAGTATAGCCCATTAGTGGATCTAATGTGGATGGTCTTCCCTCTGTGCTCTTTCAGTTTCCAGCTTGTTGAGCCCATGGTAGGGGGTCCAGATGTGCTATCTCGCCTCTCCACCATTTCTGCAGTCAAATGAAGCAGGTCACAGAGGCCTCACTATCATCGCAGCCCAATATGCCAAATACAGCTGTTAATATGAGGCTGGTTGCCTCCGGCGGCGAGGTGACGTGAAGCAGGCCGCCCTCTGCACATGGAGAGGGGATGTCTGGGCCTGCATCTGCTCTGACACCCATTAGCTCACACTCATCCGCAGTTTCTGCATGTCTACCGCTCTGCCAGAAGCACTAATAATCAAGTGATGATATGGAAATGAGACTGGGGTGTGCAGTGTATGTAATGGCAGTGGAGTCAACTACAGTAGATATTTCAGCTTGGAATTAAACTATCCACTGGACTGAAGCTGTAGAGATGACATTTTGCCATACAACCAAGAAATTGCATTTTGATCTGCTGATATAATATCTGGATGAATAAGATTAATCTACACAGACATACAGTCCACGCATATACAGTGGATAAGTCATGTAAAATGAAATGGTGGTTTCATTCAAAAATTGATAACTACATTAGAAAAATAAAAACAGATGTTTATGGTTTATTATTAAAAAAACAGAGAATATTATATTCTGTTAAATGTTACCGGTTTGTAAGAATCTTTTTGTGTATGTTTTACCTTAACAACATTTAATTTTGGAGACTGGGGATGAAGTCAGTTGAAGTGGGATGTGTGATAGATTGAGTACAACAATGTGAACGATGCTCAACGGGCAGACTATAACTTTTCAATTAGTCTTGCTATAATGTTTTTAATGCTTTGTTTTTTTGACTTCTCTGCTCCTCTCTTTGTGTGTGCTGGCTTGTATAAACAAAACGTGCTGTCATGTTTTTCCAGGACTTTCCTGAATAAGAGATTTTAATCTCAAGAGACTATTCATGTTAAAAAAATGATAAATATAAAAACAAATCATACAATTAGAATTAAAAGCAGGAGTTGATTTCAATTACGGGAGGACTAGGATGTTATTTTACAAAGCTTCTAATCTCAAGAGGATACCAATCTCTGCATACAGTGCAAAAATAATTAGTTAATCAATTTCAAAGAGAGTATGTGTGGAAAATGAATTCTGCACTTAGTAGTATGCACCAACATGGAGAGGAGTGAATACGAATTAACTTGGAAAAAGTCAGGTGACGACATGAGTACGTTACTCTTCTAAACTGATGTGTGACAGCTTCCAGGTCTGAAAACCACCAATGCGGTTTGCTGAATGAACAAATTGCAGAAGTACAGGAGGAGCTCCTCAGTGCCAGCTTGCTGTGGCAGGTAGATGATAGCTCTCTCTCAGCCTCAGCTCAGCTGTCAATATGGATGGATGGGTTTAGCACGGGGCTCCTGGAAATACTTGAAGGAAGATGACAGTTTACGATGTGTCATGGTTGATCATTAGAAAGGGAAAATAAGGACACCGGACTTGCAGTTTCACTTTTCAAGCAAACGTTTTGTGGACTTCTTTTCCCAAAATTGTTTACAAGAGTGCACACAAAATGTACAGAGCATACAGTATGAATTCAATGCAGTGACTTTGGTGACTGAGCACAGGAATCTGTTGTTGAATATGTCCAGCTTTCTCTGGGTGGAGCCCAAGGGTTGCAATCCATTAGTGACAGCAAATATGTATTTACTAGACAAATAGGAGTTATCTGCAGCTTCTCATTTAAGGGGGGATAAGATGCTCTGTCACAGCCCCGCTTTGTGAATTACAAATAAAGAACAGGTGTATTTTAACATAAAAAGACTTTGCCTGCTGCATATTTGAATGAAAATTGTTGTAGCAAAAAAGATTCAACAATATAGAAGCATAGGGTTGCTTCTGACATGCCATCTGCAATGGTGTGAAACATGAGAAGAACTAGGATTATGCTACACTGTGACTATCAAAGATCTGTGACCAAAGGCAGAGATAGAAAGATGGAAAGGTGGAGGAAGGAAAGGAGAGACAAATGTAGGAGGAATATAGATGGACTGAAAATCACACAGACCTGAGGATTAAGAAAGCATGAATTTGTGTCCCCACAATGTAAAATCAGTTATTATGCAGGGCGTGAGACTCCTTCTGGAGACCAAAATTATTCTCCTAATATGGCAGTGCACTCTGCAACAAAATTAGAGGCCCACTTACCGATGGGGTGTTTTCAAAACCTCTTTAGCTTCATATCTTCAGCTGCTCCAGCGGCTTCTTCTTCTTCTTCTTGTTACTCGCTTACTTGCACCTTCAAAGTAGATAGAAAAAGGGGGAGAGGGAGAAAAAGAGGGAAAATGAAAGAGAAACATTAATGAAAGGGACTACTAAATGAACTGCCTCCTCAAGTGGTAGGTGGGGGAATTCGACAAATGCTGAGATTAGTTTCTCTCTCTCCCTCTCCTCCTTGCCCTTTGTGACCACAGGACGACAGTTTCCGGGCAAAGAGGAGGCTTGCCACTGATTGCCTGAGAGCAGTGGAGTGTGAATCTGCATGAAATCCCTCCTGGCTTTTTTTTTTTTTTTTGATCATTTTCTCCTTCACATCCCTAATGAGCCTGGTCCAAATCTGTGGGTGCTTGTGTGTACGTGTGTGGGTGTGTGCATGAGTGTGGTCGATGCATGTTTCAATATTCATCCATGTACTGTATCCATAAGTTCATGGTTTCTATAGCAATTCATGTATATAGAGTGATGTATCCTTGTTGTAGCTATTCTGTAATTTTAACTACTTAAATATGAGTGCATAGTGTATATCCACATGTATTTTTGTGCATTTGTACATGTAATTGTACATGTGCTTGTGTGAGATTCTATGCATCTGGAGGCCATGTCTACTGCACCATAGCTTCACTTGATATTCAGTCGATACTCTCAGTCAGGTCTGCAGCTGTGGGCGGCCATGAGTCCACCCTAAGGAGCTTCCACTGTGCAGCTGAGGAAGGTTATCTCCAGTGAAAGGTCAGAGGAGCTCATCATTACCCTGCGCCCAGAGTCCTTCTAGATAACGATGTGAATATCATTGCTGGAATGGACGACAGGGGCATGATCGATTAATATGGACACTATGGACAAGGCTCCTTACAGGAGAGCTTGCCCAAATGCACCTCATGGCTTGTTGTGATAGTGTTGTCAAAACAACAGCGTTTTGACTTTTGCACCAAGTTTATGTTGAAAATCCAATATTTATGCAAGTTCTGCATACAGAGATCAAATTACTAGACACAGATAGAGTGCAAGTAAGGAGAACACATAATTCATACCAAGTGCAAATGCAATGGCCATCATATGATATCATATCCACAAGGCATAACGTGGGCTCACTGTATGCTTTCATGCTTTGATTCTTGAATTATGCTGACTGCAGCTTCTGTCAAGTACTCTGCTTCTTTAAGCAATTAAAATCGGGACGTTTACATCATCTAGGTGTGACACTGAAATTGAACTTCCACTTGCAGATGTATTTAAAAATAAAGCATTAACCACTTATGAAATAAAATTGCTACTTTCTCAAAAAGTCCTATCAAAATTGATGTTAATAAAACAACTTTATGCTGTATTGTAGGAGGAAAAAGGAAATGTTTGGCAGCAGAAAGGCAACACATTTCTACCGACTCCTATCTGTCCTTATGTTATTGACCTCTCTCCTCCTCCCCCTCTGTCTTTGGCTCATGAACTGGGTGCTGCTTGTAGACAGTCTCCCAGCATCCTCTATGGGCTTTATTACCTCGACGGCCGACGGTCAACATGATCCTTTACTTTGACAGGCCACTGGGGTCAGGTCGACCCTCGCTGGCCAATCAGTGTCAACTAACAGGCTGGCTGCAGAAGGATCCCCTGATGCACTGACTGCAGCACAGGGAGAGTAGGGAGTGGATGCGCATGTGTGTGTGTGTGTAACAGAGTGTATATGGGGGAAAATGTAGATCTTATGAAGCTCTGTAAAACTGTGTGAGTTTGTGAGGGTATGAATGTGTGAGAGTGTGTAAAACATTTTGCATGGGCTGAGTTTGAAAACAAGCAGGTGAGTTTGTGGGGAAAAAAACTGTCTACAGGTAAAAGCATGTATGGCTGTTTATACACATGAGCATGCATGCATGTGTGTGTCAGTGAGAGAGAGAGAGAGAAAGAAAAAAAGTGGCCGATTCTGCAATACTCCCTCCTCCCACACGCCTGGCTGCCAAGATGAGCGCGGGGGAATTTGTTTAATGTACAGCATTTATTCACTGCACACACGCTGTTGCACTACCGCTTCCTCCGTCGCATGAGACACTCCCTTGGCTGGGCGAGTCGCCATTAATCAGCCGGAATGAAGGGTTAGCCGAACAGCACGGGAGCTAAAACTCATCCTAAATCAACAACTAAGATAGTAGAAATCTTGCCCGGCGTCCTCACAATAGCATGCAGGTGAGAGCGTGATGCTCCAACTATGTCAGTGTTTTTTTGCTGTGGAACAGGGGTTAAGTTATGCTTCGTCCACTCATGTGGAAAGCAGCTCCGGTTTGTTTTCTCATGACCCTGCAACATATTGGCATTGAATTTAGTCACCGTGCTGAGACAGATGGCCGAGCATCATGGTGCATGGCAAATTGGGAAATGAAAACATGCATGCTCAAAAATGGGTCCATGTATTTTTTCTCCAGCAACGTGACCACATAGGGTACATTTAGAATAGAAGAACAGGGAACTTTCACTCACTGAGCATGCACATGGAAAAAAAAAAAAAACACAAACGTAAGAAAACACAAGGCTGACCTACTCTGTGCAAATGTCAATGGGTCTGCTAGTAAAAAACTGCACATTTCAACCTCAGATGATGAAATGTCAACACAGTTTCTACCTTGATGTGGCAAAAGTAAAGAGATTTTTTTTCTCTTTGAATGAAAAAATGTTGCCATGGTAGCACCTGATGTCTTCCTGTCCTGTCCTCACCTCACTCACCCCCCCCCCACCTCCCCACTCTCCATTGTTTTGCAGGTATAAAAGGATTGATATGCCCTAAAGCAATTAAAAACCAGATCTTCACCAGAGCAAGGAGAAAAGAAGAGAACAGAGAGGATGACAAGAGAAAGGGGGAAGTGGAGGAAATAGATGTGAAGCGCAGAAAAATTGTGAGTGGAAAGGAGGGGAGAAATGTGAAGTTGAGGTATCTAATAGGAAGGGATGTGTCAGGGAGAAAAACGAAGTGGAAGTGGGAGGTGGGAGGAGGATGAGTTCAGAGAGAGGAGAGCAGACATTGACAGGGGAGGAGCGGATAAGTCAAGAGGAGAGAGGAGGAGGAGTCAAGAAGGGACAAGCTGAACGAGAGGAAAGCAGTGAGGAAATGACAGGTGAACACAAGCCAAGGGAAAAGACAGAAAAGAAGACAGGAGGGGAGAAGAGGAACTAGGAGGAGAAGTAAGGATGAGTGGAGAGGAACAGACAAGAGAGGAGATAATGGGGGAGGAGATGAAAGAACGAGCCAAGAGGAAGAGAGAGTGGAAGGGAGAGGAAATGACAAGTTGAGAAATTAGACCAGAGGAAAAGAGAAAAGGAAGCAAGGAGGGAAGTCAAGGGAAATGAGGAAAGAGAGCGTGGATGCTGCCTTTATATACACACGTGGACAAAATTGTTGGTACCCTTCCGTTAAAGAAAGAAAAACCCACAATGGTCACTGAAATAACTTGAAACTGACAAAAGTAATAATAAATAAAGATTTACTGAAAATTAACTAATGAAAATCAGACATTGCTTTTGAATTGTGGTTCAACAGAATCATTTCAAAAAACAAACTAATGAAACTGGCCTGGACAAAAATGATGGTACCCCTAGAAAAGATTGAAAATAATTTGACCATAGGGACATGTTAAACTAAGGTGTGTCCTGTAATTAGCATCACAGGTGTCTTCAAACTTGTAATCAGTCAGTCTGCCTATTTAAAGGGTGAAAGGTAGTCACTGTGCTGTTTGGTATCATGGTGTGTACCACACTGAACATGGACCACAGAAAGCTAAGGAGAGAGTTGTCTCAGGAGATTAGAAAGAAAATTATAGACAAGCATGTTAAAGGTAAAGGCTATAAGATCATCTCCAAGCAGCTTGATGTTCCTGTGAGTACAATTGCACATATTATTCAGAAGTTTAAGGTCCACTGGACTGTAGCCAACCTCCCTGGATGTGGCCGCAAGAGGAAAATTGATGACAAATTGAAGAGACGGATAATACGAATGGTAACCAAAGAGCCCAGAACAACTTCCAAAGAGATTAGAGGTGAACTCCAAGGTCAAGGTACATCAGTGTCAGATCGCACCATCCGTCGCTGTTTGAGCCAAAGTGGACTTAATGGAAGATGACCAAGGAGGACACCACTGTTGAAAGCAAATCATCAAAAAGCAAGACTGGAATTTGCCAAAATACATATTGACAAGCCACAAAGCTTCTGGGAGAATGTCCTTTGGACAGATGAGACAAAACTGGAGCTTTTTGGCAAGTCACATCAGCTCTATGTTCACAGACGCAAAAATTAAGCATACAAAGAAAAGAACACTGTACCTACTGTGAAACATGGAGGAGGCTCGGTTATGTTCTGGGGCTGCTTTGCTGCATCTGGCACAGGGTGTCTTGAATCTGTGCAGGGTACAATGAAATCTCAAGACTATCAAGGCATTCTGGAGCGAAATGTGCTGCCCAGTGTCAGAAAGCTTGGTCTCAATCGCAGGTCATGGGTCCTCCAACAGGATAATGACCCAAAACACACAGCTGAAGACACCCAAGAATGGCTAAGAACAAAACAATAGACTATTCTGAAGTGGCCTTCTATGAGCCCTGATCTAAATCCTATTAAACATCTGTGGAAGGAGCTAAAACATGCAGTCTGGAGAAGACATCCTTCAAACCTGAGACAGTTGCTCACGAGGAGTGGGCCAAAATACCTGTCGACAAGTGCACAAGCCTCATTGAGAGTTACAGAAATCGCTTGATTGCAGTGATTGCCTCAAAAGGTTGTGCAACAAAATATTAAGTTAAGGGTACCATCATTTTTGTCCAGGCCAGTTTGATTAGTTTGTTTTTTAAAATGATTCTGTTGAACCACAATTCAAAAGCAATGTCTGATTTTCATTAGTTAATTTTCAGTAAATCTTTATTTATTATTACTTTTGTCAGTTTCAAGTTATTTCAGTGACCATTGTGGGTTTTTCTTTCTTTAACAGAAGGGTACCAACAATTTTGTCCACGTGTGTATGTGACTGAGCTCTACAGTACACACTCATGAATTCATTTGCGATAAGAGTTTGACTCCAAATTTATTTCTCTCGCTTTTCAAAATGACACAAAATTAAGGCAAGTTATGGTATTTTCCAAAAAGATAGGTACCTTAAGTCCTTGCTAGATAAAATAAGACTTAAACACACTGGATCCTGGACTGGATTTCTGTGAAACTGATCGTTATCATCTATCCCTTCCTGAAAAATCACAGATTTGTCAAAACATTAGGGTGGAAGAGGTGATGAAATTACAAACTTTTGTTGCCATTTGTTTGACAGCATTTACCTTTGAATGGTTTCACAATGTTATGTCAGTGTCACACAGTTACATTTCATTTTGTTCAACTGCTCAATATATGTCTGAAACTCTGGATTATACAAATATAGTGCTGTCTCACCGTGCCACAAGTGTTCTGCGATAAATCCACTTGTGTCTTTCATCATATATTATGATAAAAGACACACTTCTTTGCTCATATTAAAGATTACATAATACATTTATTTCAGGTTCATTCATAGCAAACAACAGGCAGATTCTTCTTCTGGCAGACTACTAAGCATTCCTTTCTCTATCAAGAATGTAAGCTTCCTGACCTGAAGGGTGCAAAGAGAGATGCACTTGGAATTCAGTGAATTTGTAAATGAACTGACCTCAACCCTGTTACAGTACATACACAGTGTCCTGGGTTTTGTATATTACTTTTTGAAGCACTTTTACTATGTTTTTACAAGAAAAGACTGCCTAGGTGGCAATAAGTGTTAATAGAAAGAAATGTCACACAAATGTCATGGGCGAGAATCTTTCAGTAATCGCAATGTAGCTGTCAACAGCTCCGCTCTCCTGATATAGTGTCCTTGAACACGTCTCTACCTGATCACTCACTGTAAGCTGCTCTGGTTTAGAGCATTGGCTAAATGCCGAAAAATGCAAATGTGA